>APFE030379782.1:7587-22246 GCA_000404065.3 Pinus taeda
AGAGAGAGAGAGAGAGAGAGATATGGTCATGGTGATGGGACATGTATTCCAAGTTGAATGGTGGGAGAAACATCCTAGTGGGTGTTGATTCGATTTATTATTGCCAAAGAAATTGGCAAAGGGAATGGATAAGGTTTTGGAAAGGCATGAGGCATTAAGTGGCATTTTTTATGAAAATAATGGAAATTAGGAGAGAAGGAAGGTGAAAGGTCACAGTTTGTATGTGAGGAGTAAAATTAAGGAAAATAGTGGAAAATGAAGAAAATAGAGGCCTCATTCATAAAAAGGCTTTTCAGGATCAATTGGTAAGATTTTGACAGGTTTTGGTGGAGCTACTTTCTATTCTATTCTATTCTCTTTCATTCTCTTGGATACTTAGATTTTTCTTGGAGCACTCTTTGGGAGTGTGGCACACTTTGCGTTTTGGAGCAAGAAGGCAAAGGAAAAGTAGGAAAGCACAAGAGGACAACTGGATCAATAGTTACAGTAGGTTTTTCTTGCAAGTACCGATTTGCATGTATGTTTCCTCACTAGTTTTGATATGCATGGCATAGACATGTGGTTTATTGGTCATGATTTGTCACTAGCATGGAATATTATCTAGATTAAAAATGGATTTGCCTAGGCTTTCCATTTCCTAAATAGCGATAGTGTTGTGGGTTTATTTATTTATTTTTATGGTTGGTTCTCACATTTCCTTAACTTGGCTTGAGTTATTAGTTCCTAGAGCCTTAGTTGGACAAATGCTCTAGAGCCTTGTAATGGTTTGTGTTTAGTTACTAGTCCTGGAGCCTTGGTTGGACAAACGCTTTAGAAACCTGGAACAACTTGGGTTGAGTTACTAGTCCTGGAGCCTTGGTTTGACAAATGCTCTGGAGCCCTTGGTGGGTTGAGATACTAGTCTTGGAGCCTTGGTTGGAAAAACGTTGTAGAGCCCAGTAAAATATGTGGGTTGAGTTATTAGTTCCTGGAGCCTAGCTTGGAAAAATGTTTTGGAGCCTAGTGTAAGTTGTGGGTTGAGTTACTAGTCCTAGAAGTCAGGTTGGAACAAAAGTTTTGGAGCCCTAGAAGGCTTGGAATAGAGACCAATCCAATGATGGTTTTGTGATGTTTGATCGTGAAGTGGAATGACTATTTGATGGGCTGAGGTGGATGGGCACTGGAATGCCTAGATGGTTTTAATTGATGTGTTCAATGAGATCCCACATTCATGCTTGGACTATGGCACATGGATGAATGGCTGAAGAGAGACTTGGCTCAGCCATTCTACATTCTAGTGGAACGTGGAAGTCCCATCCCAAGTTTGTATTTTGCATCATTAATGAAAGGTTATTTCTCCTTGTATCTCTATGAGAATTATGATGGATTATATGTGGATTATATGGTTGTGATAACATTGGTATTTATGTCCCTATTATATTTGTTATGTATATGTTTTATGACAACAATTATGTATGGATTTCATCATGTTTTTACTTGTAAATGAATGAACAGTGTATCGATGACCTAATGGATGAAATGGCAGCTAATGTGATAAGGATACAATGCTTCATAATGAATGTCATATAAATATGAGATCCCTATGCTCAGATCGGTTATTTACACATGTAGGTTGCATATTTAATAAGTGCTTGACAAAATGCATGTCATGGCTAGTAGGAGTCATGTCAAGGTCTTGAATAAGTATTTGTTTTAGTACTGTCATTTCCATGTTATATTAATGATTTGAGGTGGTTCAATTATGGCCAGTGACTTGGGCCTGAAAAATTGGCTCAAATCCTTGATTCACTAGCATAGCACTTGCAATTTTGGTCTCTGGTCACTAGCAGAAAATCCTGTGAGAGAGACTATAGCGTTATAGCCGCATGCATGCCTTGTCATGGGAGCAACTTTGGGTTTAATTCAACTAAATGCTAGGTTAACTCATGGGTTGGGCACCTAGAGTGGTGAATTAGCTCCTGGGGGTCCTGAAGCACCTAAGGGAGGTCTGTGTGTTTTGTTTCTGTCGATTCCATTTCCTTAAGGTTACCTAGGAGGTTGAATCATATCATAGTAGCCTCTTATCGCATGTTTACCCTGACTACCCAGTTTGTTGGGTAGATGTAGGAGGAGGGGGTTACATGGATGTTCTAGAGACAACCAGTCAATGGTCAATAGACATCTTAGAAAGTTGATTAAGTGGTAAACTATGTATTTAATTGGTTGGTTGAGCTAACTTTAATAGTTGATTGGTGGATACAACAAGGTATTTTTCGAGGAATATATTAGGCACCCCTATGGTTGTATGTGGATTGGATCTTTATCATTTCAAAGGAATTGGTTACATCATAGTGTATAAATGGATGACCCCATGGGCTGATATAGTGTGTGTATGAACAATGTGTTCTAACACATTTTGATATATTCTTCATATGTCAAACTCTGCCAACTTACGTTTAAGTGCTATAATGGTGTCCCTTGACACCACCTCTTCTTGGAATCATAGGCTCTCTAATCTACCAAATTCTCTAGCTTTTCAACATAATATGAATCATGTTAATAAAGGTTCCACAACTGCAATAGGTGATATTAGGTGTATTTAGAGGGAACAATATAATCCTTATGGGCATAAGAACATACACTCTTGATACATGAATGTAATGGAATATTTGGAGGAGGTTCTCTAATCATTTAAGGAGTTATTATGTAACTTGTCTCTACTATTTATTTTGAATTTGTCCTCCACATTCACATATTGTGTATATGGTTTATATTCTAGTTTAATATGACATCATAAGCAATAATGTATATATTAACCTCTCTCTCTCTCGCTCTCTCTCTGTCTTATATATATATATATATAATATATAATATATATATATATATATATATATCTAATATATATATAATTATATATATATATATATATATATATTATATATATATATTATATATATATATATATATATATATATATTATATATATATATATATCTATATATATATTCACACTCATTACACATGTGGACTCTTTATTAGGATGACTTATATTGCACACACCTTTTCCTCATGGCATAGAAGTTTAACAACATATATTTTCCACCTGGAGTCATATCATTGCGATTAATAGAAAATCAATAGAAGAAAGGTATGATGGAAACAAAAGAATCCTTAAGAATTATAATATGGATAGAAGCAACAACTAGAGAAACATGTGGAAACATATGAAAAAGTGCTTTAAGATCCTAAAGGACGATTTGAATATAAGTTTCAATTGCTACCAAGATATCTATTTCTTAACATTGGATTGTATCATAATTAGTTGTTGGAAGGAGAGGAACTAAATCGACAATTTTTGGAGTTATAAAGATTCATAAGGCCACGTAATTCACCTTATTGGTCAACATCATGATTGCACCCAAAAAAATGACTTTTTTTTTTTTCAGATTGTGCATTGATTTCCATACATTGAACAACATCACCATAAAGAACCATTACCCATTGCCATGGATTGATGACTCATCATCTCAACTACAATAGGAAAATTAATCTACCAAACTGGACCTAAAGCATGGATAACACCAATTGTGGAAGAAATAATAAGACAATTGAAAAGCGTGTTTCAAACATGACAAATTCTCAGTAAATGTCTTTGGGTTATGTAATGAAAAAAAATAATTTTATGTGTATGATGAACAATATACTTCATCTATTTATTAAATATTTTTTAATTTCAAATTCCGATGACATATTTCTTTTAAACCACATGAGAAGTGTATGTTTTTTTATTTAAATTAGGTATTAGAGGAACCAAAGAAACACTAATGTTGCATGCTGCAAAACTTCAAGAAATACATGTTTGGTAAACCATCCTTGGTTTACCTTGGAAATATTATTAGTGATGGTAAATTAAAGATTGATTGAATTAAAACTAAGTACATTAACTAGTGGGCTACATATATGAGTGTGATCTATAGATGGAAAGCTTCATCATAGTGGCTTAACACTAAAGGAAATCGATTGCATCGTTTTCCACTATCAATACTCCATTTAACACAATTACCATATGTTAAAATAAAGGAAGAAAAAACTTATAATATGAAACCTATAGCTCTGAGGTGAGCAAGTTTCACTTGGAGACTACACAAAGCGAGGAAAACTCCACCAATTCATTATTCAAATTAGAATATATAAGTTTACATTATAATATGGAGATTTGAACTGACACCTAGAAAATAGGAACTAATCCTAATATAAGATACACATTCAGCGATAAAACAAAATTTCTCCAATAATACCTATTCTCCATTAATTTCAACACCCCACCTTAATGGAGAAACAGTTTGCTTGTACTCCTAACATCTCCCTAAACATTTCAAATTTAACCCTCCCAAGAGGCTTAGTTAAAATATATGTTGCATTATCATAAGCATTACAATATTCAATAATAATTTCTTTAGAATGAACCTTATCTCTAAGAAAATGAAACTGAGTATCAATATGTTTTGTGTTTTTGTGAAACACAGAGTTGTTTGCCAACTTGATTGAGCTTTGGTTGTCACATTGGATTACTGTTGCATCTTTTTGTTCTTCTCAGGCATCATGGAGAAGTCTCCTCAACCAAATAGCCTCACACATGGTTGCGCACATTTATTTATAGTCCACTTCTGCAAAAGATAAGGAAACAATACTTTCCTTCTTGTTTCTCCAAGAAATTACCTTGGATCCAATGTTGAAATCATAAGTTATTATGGATCTTTTGTCATCCAAGTTTCCTACCCAGTCTGAATCTAAAAAACCTGTCAAATTAACATTAGAATAATCAATTTACCTAATACCAAAATCAATGGTTCCTTGAAGCTATCTGAAGTCATCTTTTGTTTCTACCCAGTGGTTCTCAAGAAGTATTGAAATGAATTGACTTAACACACTAGTTGAGAATGCTAAGTCTGGTCTAATAGTAGTCAAATAAATCAGAATCCCAACTCGATGTCTATACAATGTGGCATTCACCTCTTTGGAATCATCCTCCATCTGAAGTTTAATATTCTATTGTAAAGGCGCTGAGGTAGATTTTCACTGCTCCATTCTGAACATTTTCAATAAACCTCTAACATACTTCCCTTGAGTGAGAAAAGTTTGTCTAGAGTCCCTCCAAACTTCCAGACACAAATAATAGTGTAATTGTCTGAGGTCTTTCATTTCAAACACTTGCAACACCTACACTCTTATTTCTTTAATCAATTCATCAGCATTTCCATTGGTAATTAAATCATTTTCATATAAATAAATTAAAATAATTTACCCCTTTTCGTCAAACACAGTATAAAGATTTTTGTCGTTTTTTCTCCTCTTAAAACTATGCTGCAAGAAAAATGAGTTTATTTTTTCATATCATGACTTGGGTATTAAAACCACATAATGACATTTTTAATTTATAGACTAAATGCTCCTGCCCCTGTTTGATAAACCCTTCAACTTGTTTTAAATAAACCTCTTCTTTCAATTCTCCATTTGAAAATGTGGACTTGACATATAGTTGGTGTAGGCTCTAATGATGCTTTGTAGCTAAGGCTATCAACATTCTAATAGTGTTCAACTTAGCTACCGGAGCAAAGGTTTCCTCATAATCAATTCATTCTCTTTGTGAGTAACCTTTAACTACCAACCTAGCTTTGTATTTGTCTACACTACCATCTGATTTAAATTTAGGTTTGTATAACCACTTGCAACCTACAGGTTCTTTCCCTTCTGGAAATTCAACTAAATCCCAAGTTTTATTCTTAAGTATTGACTCATATTCCTCTTCCATGGTTGCCCTCCATTCATCATATTGACTTTCTTCTTTATAATTTGAGGGTTCAACAACATTTAACATACTAGTTATAAGAGCATGATCCCTATATCTTGTTGGTAGTTCAGTTTGCCTACCTAATATCCTTAGTGGTGGAATTGCCTCAAATCTGTCTTTCTCATTCCTTGTTGGACATGGCTTGCTGATTGTAGTTGCATCACTTGATTCTTCTTTTTTTTGTTATTGCTGCTGCACATGGTTGTCTTTAATTTCCACACTGTTTTCCTCCATCAACAAAGGACTGTGCCACTCCTCATTGCCTTTATGTATGTTTCCTTCATCAACATGACCATGAAATATAACATCTCTACTCACAAACACCTTGTGAGTAGATGGATAAAACAGTTTGTATTCTTTAAACTCAATACAATACCCTACAAATATGCATTTGATGGCCTTATAATCCAATTTCTTCATATCCTCCTTTTGGAACACAAGAAAAATATTTCGAACCAAATACTCTTAGATGACTAACTGCATGCTTAAAACCTGCATCGAATGGAGTTTTAATGTCAAGAATCTTCGTTGGACTCCTATTGTTCAAATAAACTACAGTATTTATAGCCTTTGCCCAAAAGACATTAGAGGGATTCTTAACTTTCAACATGCTGCGTGCACACTCCACTAAAGTTCTTTTCTTCCTCTTTGCCACCCCGCTCTGTTGTGGAGTGTTGGGTATTCTAAACTGTTCAATTATTCCATGGTTCCTGCAATATTTGACAAAGTTTCCCAGCTTGTATTCCCCCCCTTGATTTGAGCGAAGAATTTTGATGACTTTCCCTATTTATTTTTCAATCATACTTTGAAATTTTTTAAAATATTCAAATGTATGAATTTTCTTTCTCAAAAAATATACCCAAGTATATCTTGTGCATTCATCATCAAATAATAAAAATTATTATGCTCCTCCTAATGATCTTGTCTACATTGGTCCACATATGTCAATGTTCACAAGTTCGAGGATATCTCTTTTTCTTCTATTTAAACTTGAGGGAAATCCATCCATGTGCATCTTCCCAAGTGCACATCCTTCACTGTCAATATGTACATTTTTTAAAATAGGAGTCCATTGACCATACCTTGCTTTTGTAGCAACAGTAAGTCAGGAAGATTGATGTGTCTGAATCTTTGATTCCATAGGTTCACTGTTGTCACAGATGTTGAATTTAATGCTTGATGTGGTGTGCTTGTAACATTTAGCTTGTACAAACCTCCAACTCATATTCCTTTCACAATTGGCTTCAAATGATCAAGCAAACATTTAATAACACAGTAACATTTAAATAACTCTACCTTAAGATTTTGGTCTGTAATCATAGAAACAGAGATTAGATTATTTTTAATTCCAGGTACATAGATCACATTCTAAATATGCCTAATATTACCATCAAGTAATATTGTAGGAATATTTCCAAATCCTTTCATCTGGTATCCTTTTTCATCACCAAGATAGATATTAGCACCAATGTTGGTCTCCTTAAAAGCTTCAAACCAATGTCTATTACCTGTCATGTGAGTGGAAGCTCCTGAATTCACAAACCAAGTTTCTTCTTCATAATTCTCAGTAGAGAATGAAGAATCAGATACAAACAGTCTAAGTTTTTTATTATGATCTTCATCAACAAATTTCCCTGCATGATTCTTATGTCAGTGTTGAGTTCCATCAAGCTTCTTCTTATGGAAATTCCTAGCAATGTGACCAGATTTACCAGATTAAAAACACTTGATCCCTAAATCATTTCTAATCAAGAACATACCTTGTGGTGGCTTTCTCTGTGGTGTACCTCTGCCTTTCTGACCTATGCCTAGTTTCCCTCTAAAAGGATTTTTCTTTTCCATTAATGTGATATCTAAATTCCAGGGTTTTAGAGTCATCACCTCTCTTCCTCTTGCATCAAGGTCCCTGTCAATTCTTCGAAATTGGGGGCTATATCCCTCACGTTCAAGCCTGTAATCAGTGTTTGAAAATGTATCCCCTGTATCATCTGCTATAGGGATTAATGCACAAGTGTTTGGTGATGTATAAACCCTCAATGATCTTCCCGAGATCCTTGACAGACAGTCAGATTAATTGCAGTTGTCACAAAGATACATGAATATCTATGTTTAGCAAATGAATATCAAAGAGAGAAGGAATTATTACCTCAAGTCTTAGTGTGGTGCTGCTAGAGAGTGCAATGCACCTAGGCAGAAGACCCCTGAGCCAGCTCCAGATAAAAAACTACACATAGCAAAGACAAGTGTAATATCATAGCATAAAACCTTGATAAACAATGCATGAACATATAAATATATCTAGTCGCATATAACTAAGCCACTCATGCTAATGATATTGAATAAACATACAAACAAGTCATACTATCAACATCTCAGAGTGGGCAACACAACTACAGTTCTAAATTGATGTAGAAAGACTAATTACAACCATCGGTTGCATCAACCCTCCCTTACCCCTCCATCTCCTCTCTCTCTCCCTTCTTAACCTCTTCTAATGCCTTAGTCTTAGACTCTGGTCGAAAGTCAAATAAGGAATCCTTTCAAATGGTTCGACCCCTTTCACAATGGCCCTAGCCTTGCATATATAGCATGCGAGGTTAGGGTTGTCAAGTCCTTCATGAGTTCCATTAGGCAAAATAAGTGATGTTTCCATGCCTTTGTGCTCTTCCTCATTTGCATACTCCATTAGGAATTATTAATTCCCCCAAATAAGTCGAGTTATGATGTTTCCCTGCTTTTATGAGCTGACATAGGAGAGAATCTAGGGATATTTTCTCAATCAATTTGCTCCTTTGACCCATAGAACTTTATGTAGGGTCACTAACACGCTTCCCAAGGTAACAAGTAGAGTTACCCTAGGCACTAACGCACCCCTAGGCTTGCTGAGAAGCTTTATAAAGTAGGTTGATAGTGTCTAGACAACGTTAGCTTGACAACTAGGCCTATGAACTTGGTCAGTCCTTCAGTCATCATGTCTGTATCCTCTGTGCTGATGAGGAGGTCATTTTCCTATATAACAGATGCCCCCTAAAGTGTGCGATCAGAGGCTATGATGATGGCTGAAATACTTTATATTTAGCTATCATTTTATTTGGAAAAGAGAGAGAGAGGATCGGAGCTTTGGGCAGTATGAGAAACTTGATACAACACACACACACACACACACACATATAACAACTAAAATCATGTCCTGAGTCGGGCATTCCCACACTCAGCAATTATGTTACAGTGATTTTCTTAGAAAAGAGATGACGCAGGAATCAATTGTTTCAAGAAATCTCGACAATTGTCCCTGCGTTCGCTATCCCCTTTAAAATCCAACGTTTCGTTGCACTACTCTGATTTCCACCGTTTTAAAACCAAACACTATTATTTCCCCTTTTTAATAGAATCGCTCGTGATTCTCTATAGATCGTCTCACCTTCGATCCAATGGTCTAGGTTATATTGCAATTAGATATCACTATGGGAAAGTGCTTAGATCTCAGCACACACATATAGAATGTTGCGATGTGATATATTCAATGGTCCCACTAACCATTTCATATCACAATTTCCAATGCTTTAGGCCCACTTCCTTTCTGACTAACATATTGCGATGCAATGGATTGCAGTTGCACATCGCAATATTCCACAGCCAGAGGTCCTACCATACACCAATGCTTTGTTGCCATATGATATTTTGGCAACTGCACTTCGCAATTTCGTAAGGCCTGTTGTCCAATCACACACCACTATTTTATTATGATGCGATATGAGTGATCCAACGGTCAGAGGGGTTTCGCATCGTTGGTTGGATCATAAATCAACAATTGGGATTTAAGTGGACTTCAACACTGTTATAAATATTAAGGACTGTGACTTCCTTTTAACTCTGAGTTTTATAACATAAAGCATAAAACAAAGAAGAGTTCTTTATTTGTTCCAAATGCAAATAAACAAAGGCAAACGAGAGTTTTCAATGGAAGTGACACATTAACGCACATGAAATCATTTATTCAATACAATAACACTTACAGAGTCTTTGCCCTCTAGCTCGATTACAACAATTAAAAAGACCCGTGTTTCAATAAGGAAATCCTCGCTCTATTGCTTGACTCTCATTTCACTCAATCCTCTCTCACCTCTATTGATCCCCACTACATTAGAATTTTCTCCTTTTTTTATCAATCCAATCCTACTCTAACTACTCAATCTCTATTTTTAAACATTCTAACAGTCAATCTCTATTTTCAAGTTCTATCACACACCTATACTAATAACTTATCTTTGAATCTAAAATAAGACAATTTCTAACTATTACAATAATGAAATACAACTCACTTCTTAAGAGATCCAACCCTCTCGGTAAAATGGACTTTTGACCACTCAAGTCAGTGAATCAACTTGTTTAGCCACAACATGTGAACAGACTTTCACATTGCTAGCAACTAAGTCCAGATGCTCCTACATCAAACTCCCTGGGAAAAAAGAATAATCCTTCAAACTTTGAGGGCTTACTCCATACTTCTGCAACTCGGTTGTTGTTAACCAGCTAGCATCCTCCACTAGCTGTCCTTTCCATTTGACTAGATATTGAAAATAAGTTTGTCCTATGGTTCTTTTGGATACTCTTTTCTCCAAAACAACTTCAACTTCTTTCTTAACAGCCCTTGGCATTTGTTCTTCCCAGTTCAAGGTTTTAACTTCATCTTCTATAGTTTCCTCCTATAGGTTTATCTCTATCCCTTTATATAGATACAAATCTGCAATACTAAAAGTAGGTGATATTCCAATTCCTTCTGGCAATTCAATTTCATATGCATTAGCTGAAAACTTTCTTGCAATTCTACATGGTCCTATCTTTTTCATCCTTAGTTTATTGTAAGTCTTAGTAGGAAATATTTCTTTACTCAAATATATCACTAAATCTGCCACATGGAATTCTTTCTCTCTTCCTTTCATATCCACTCTTTGCTTGTATTTACCACAACTTTCGTACAATTTTCATTTGACATCATCTTGGAGTCTTTGCATCTGTTCTGCAAACTCTTCAGATTTGTCACTTCTTATCTCCTGTTTTCCCAAATTTCTAAGCTCATATACACCTCTTGGATTCATTCCAAAAAAAATCTGAAATGGACTCATTCCAGTACTTCGGTTTGGAGTGTCATTATAAGAAAATTCAGCTTGAGCTAGTGCTAAATCCCACTACTTAGGATTTTGATACACTAAACTTCTCAATATGTTTCCCAAGCTCCTATTTACTACTTCGGTTTGTCCATCTATTTGAAGGTGGTATGCTGAATTGAAATTGAGGTTAGATCCTAGTTTCTTCCAAAGAGTTCTCCAGAAATGTCCTACAAACTTTGCATCTCTATCGAACACAATACTTATAGGCAATCCATGTAATCTTACAATTTCTGACAGAAAAGAAAAAAAAAAAAAAAAGATTAGCTATATGTGTTGCATCACTAGTCTTCTTACAAGCAATGAAATTTTCCATCTTGGAAAATCGATCTATCACAACATAAATGGAATCATTCCCTCTTTGAGTTTTTGGTAATCCCAAAACAAAATCCATGCTAACTGCATCCCACAGTTAGTCTAGTATTGGAAATGGATGATACAATCCTGTATTTTAACTTCTCCCTTTATCATGCTAACATATCCTGCACTTCTCAAGAAATCTCTTAACATCAGTTTGCATTTTTGGCCAATAATAATAAGCATTCACCTGAGCAAAGGTTTTATCTTGTCCAAAGTGACCATATAATCCTCCACTATGTTTCTCCTTCATTATGTTTGCCTCATAAAACATTTGGGAATACACAACTTGTTGCCTTTAAACAGTAAGTCTCCTTGGATGAGATAATCTAACCATTGACTTCTGTTATGAACTATTGGATTTTTAACTGTTGTATAGATATCTTTGAAATTTGCATCATCTTTGTACATTTCAATCATTTCTTCAAATCCTACAACATCAACTTTGAATTTTTGCACAATAAAACTTACCCTGCTCAATGCATCAACAACTTTATTCAACGTACCACTTGTGTGATTTATCACAAAAGTAAATCTCTACAAAAATTCTACCCACTTGGCATGTTTCTGGTTCAATTTCGATTAGTTATTTATGAAATGTAATGCATGATTTTCCAAATATAATATGAATTCCTTCGGCAGAAAATAATGTCTCGATTTTTTCAAGGCTTATACAATAGTGTAAAACTCTTTATTGTAAGATGAATACTTGTTATTTTCTTCATTCAATTTCTCACTAAAGTACGCTATCGGTCTTTTTTCTTGACTCAAAACTGTGCCAACTGCAACTCTGCTAGCATCTGTTTCGACTTAAAATACTTTTTCAAAATCAAGCAAAGCTAAAATCGGTTACTCTATGATTTTCCTCTTGAGAAATTTAAAATTCCTATCTGCTTCTTCTATCCACTTGAATGGCTGATTGGTCTCCTTAATTGTTTCAAGAATTGGTGCACAAATCTGACTAAAACCTATGATAAACTTTTTGTAAAAACTTGCAAGACCATGAAAGCTTCTTACCTCAAATATATTTTGGGGAATAGGACAGTTCCAAATTCGTTGGACTTTCTCTGGATCCATTTTCAATCCCTCTTTAGAAACTACAAATCTCAAGTAAATTAATTCTTCTTTCATGAAACTACATTTCCTCAAATTTATCAGTAGTTTCTCTTTCTACAGAGTTCTCAAAACCAACTTAAGACTCTCTAGATGTTCTTCCTTACTTTTACTGAAAACTAGAATACCATCAAGATAAACAATAACAAGTTTGCCTGCATACTCCTTTAAGACTTCGTTCATCAATCTCATGAACGTTCTCGGTGCATTAGTGAGTCCAAAAGGCATCACTAGCCACTCATACAATCCACTGTTTCTTTTAAATGCAGTCTTCCACTTATCTCCTTCTTGAATTCTTATTTGATGATATCCTCTCTTCATATCTATTTTAGTAAAATACTTTGATCTAATCAAACAATCCATTAAATCATCCATACATGGAAAAGGAAATCCACACCTGATTGTGATCTTGTTTATGGCTTTGGAATCTGTGCACATACGCCATTCACCTCCTTTCTTTGGAATGAGTACTATTGGTACATCACATGGACTAAGACTTTCTCTGGTTAGTCCCTTATCCATCAGTTGTTGCACTTGTCTTCCAACTTCTACATTCACTTGAGGAGTTAATTTGTACGTTGCTTTATTTGGAAAACTCGCTCCTGGTATTAGATCAATATGATCACTAATACTCTTGATCGATGGCAATGCATTCGGAAACTCATCCACATTAATATTAGTGAAATCATTTAACAGAGTTTTGATTTCTTCATGTAAGTCATCTAAGTTTGTGGAAGTTAAAATTACCTTCGATCTCCCTATGACAGCAAAATGCATTTCTTCACCTTTTCCAATCTCTTGCAACATCTCCTTTCCGCTCATTTGCATAACACTATCTCCAAGTGCTCCTTTGTCAGCATCATCCTTCAATGGCAGCAATTTATGTTTATTTCCATCCTTCTCCAAAGTATAAGTGTTTCTCCTCCCATCATAAATATCTTTCTGATCAAACTGCCATGATCTTCCTAGTAGTACATGGCATACATCCATTAGCATTACATCGCATAATATTACATCCTTATATGTACCAATATGTATCTCAACCTTGCATTGTTCTGTCACAATAATTTGATGTCCTTTCTGCAACCATGACACTTTGTAAGGAGTAGGTTGCACTGTCTTTGCTAATATGAGCTTGTCCACCATCTCTGTAGAAACAAGGTTATCAGTGCTTCCAATGTCAATTATTACTTTACAACACTTACCTTTTGATTTACAGGTAGTTCTGAATAAATTCTTCCTCTGTGTTGGTTCTTCAATCTCTTTATTTGTCTTAAGCAATTTCCTTCTCAACATTAGGGATTATCCTACTTCAGGGGGTTCTTCTTTTTCCATAAGTCGAGGTGATTCTGGCTTTGCCTCAGCCACATTCATATTCCTCTAACTTGTTGGTTTATTATGAGTATAGTCCCACGACACATGTCCCCATTCTCCACAGGTGTAGCACCAAATATCTCTTCCTTGGCCACTTCCTCTAGGCACAAATCTTCCTCTATTAAAATCTCCTCTCTTTAGTGGTCCTCTTACTGAGCTTCTTCCTCTATTACTCTAATTTTGTTTTCTCAACATCTTCTCTTCTTCCTTCAAACTCGCTTGATAGGCATCCTCAATAGTCTTCAAACTTAACAAGTTGACCTTGTCTTGTGTGTCATATTGTGAGCCATTGATATATCTGTCTACCTTCTCCATGTCATCTTCTACATATCCTTCTCTAATATTCAATCTATAAAACTCTTCTTTTTATTCTTTAATAGACATTCCTTTTTCTGCTAAATTCTGAAACTATTTAAAAAGATTTAACTAATGATCTTTAGACATAAATTTGGCTTTCATCTTACTTACCATTTTGTCCCATTGCTTGATCTTGGACTTTCCTTTCCTCATTCTGGATGTCTGTATCTCATCCCACCAAATAGTTGCATGACCCTTCAATCTGGTAACTGTAAATTTCACCTTCTTCTTATCGTCAGCTTCCTCTTCATAGTCAAAATATTTGTCTAATGACCTGATCCAATCCATTAGCTCTTCTAAATTGAGACTCCCTGTACAGAAATTACCTACATACGAATTCTAAATCATAGGAAAAATAAAAATGCGAGAGCATAACACATAAAACACATATACACAGAGATTTTCCACTGGATCCCAAAATCGGGACTACCAGCTTGATTTTTCATTATGTTCCTTTCAA
>APFE030379801.1:0-10019 GCA_000404065.3 Pinus taeda
AATAAAACATTTAATGAGCCCGATATGTATATCTCAAATATATTATAAACATTAACAATAATATCAAAAGAACAAAAAACTTGAGTATTCTCTTCTATCTAATTTATTTTAAGCAAAATTTTATTGTTTAAAAAAACATAGTTTGAAATCACAAAAAATAAATATGAACATATGAAAATTAATGTATATAACATAGATTTTCCCTTTAAAAATAATTTTAAATGTTAAGTTCAGAAAATAGTCATAATTAGATATTAATATTGAATAAATATCCTATATCTTCAATAGCCTCCCTTCAAATTTAAATGCCTAAATACTACCTTCTACAAATTAACTTTAAAAAAAAAACATATAAATAAATTACTTAAGCAAATCCACAAACAATAATTCTAAGAATTCAATATTCTATTTATTTATCATAAAAATTATAAATAATCTAAATAATATTGTAAAATACCTAATCTTTAACGATATCTACTTAAAGATTAAATAGCAAAATATTAATAAATGAAATTTCAATATTAAAATACTAAACCTTATATGTTAATAATAATGGAAGCAAAGATAGAGATGGCTATATCAAATCACATACTTTTATTTTATTTAACCAAGTAAACACAGGGAAACTGACATCATACACAGACATCATACACAGCATCAAACAAAGAATAATTATGGGTTTATTTTGATGATAAACCACGGTGGATAGTAAACTCGATCCAAACAATTATGGATGCGAAAATTCCAAAAGAAAACTATACACAAAGCCTCCTCAAAACAGTAAGGAATAATAATGTAAAAGCTTCAAGTAATTTCTTTTACCGTGTGAAGCAAAGGAATGGGATGAATTGATTTTCAAATAAAGTAACGTCTAATACAGAAAATCCCTCTCCAAATATGTTAATGTGTTACGGAATTCACTCAAAAATAATCTATCAGAATTAAGCTCTACTATTTTTTCCAAATATAGTCTGGGTGGGTGTCAACACCAGGCACTGGTCTGAGCAGCAAACACTCCGGTGAGTGCCTCAGTGGATATTCTATCAATACCACATCGTCCATGGCATCATCCTCCTCTATCCCATCAAAACTCTCCATGGAATTTGTGTCTTCGTTGTCATCAAGAATTCGCTCTGCTTTTTGTTGTGACATACTGGTCATGGGACCTGCAGTCATGGCAACGACCTTTATTCCTTACTTTACCAGTAGTTATACGTTAGAGGAATTAGCAGAAGGGGAATAGCGTATACCTGTAGAATGGTGTATACCTGAAGCGCGCGCCTATATTAGGGCAAAGAATTTTATTTTGAGAGTCTGAAGCAGGGAGTGGAAACAGAAAACCATGTTGTGGAAAATTCAAACCATCAGTTTCTCTTTTCAAAAAGAAGAACCGGGTGTCGCGTGCAACTGGAGCGATTTCAGCTGTAGGATACGCTCCTAGAGACAGCTGTTTTCTTTTTTGTAGCTGCAGAAAGACCCGCAGAACCCACTTACCTTGACTTTTGTATTTCTTACCTCTGTATTTCTTGATTCCTCTGCCGCTTTTGGTTTTATGATCGCTGTCACAATACCGGCATCCCCGTGATCATCTATATTTCTTACCTCTGTATTTCTTGATTCCTCTGCCGCTTTTGGTTTTATGATCACTGTCACAATACCGGCATCCCTGTGATCATCTATATTTCTTACCTCTGTATTTCTTGATTCCTCTGCCGCTTTTGGTTTTATGATCGCTGTCACAATACCGGCATCCCTGTGATCATCTATATTTCTTACCTCTGTATTACTTGATTCCTCTGCCGCTTTTGGTTTTATGATCGTTGTCACAATACCGGCATCCCTGTGATCATCTATATTTCTTACCTCTGTATTTCTTGATTCCTCTGCCGCTTTTGGTTTTATGATCGCTGTCACAATACCGGCATCCCTGTGATCATCTATATTTCTTACCTCTGTATTTCTTGATTCCTCTGCCGCTTTTGGTTTTATGATCGCTGTCACAATACCGGCATCCCTGTGCTCATCTATATTTCTTACCTCTGTATTTCTTGATTCCTCTGCCGCTTTTGGTTTTATGATCGCTGTCACAATACCGGCATCCCTGTGATCATCTAGAAGCAAAGTCGAAGGGAAAAACAAAATATGCACAGCAGAATACCGCAGGTGCTCTGCTGCTGCTAAATCTTTTATTAATCACAAATTCTATCGATAGAACTGAACCCAACAGGTTTATCTATATTCTTTATCTATATCTATATTCATGCACGATTTGACTTCTTTAATTTGACTTACTTCTTTAATTTAAATTGAACTCAAACTCACTGAATTTTTTTATTTAAACTGAAATCAAATTGATTTTAGATTGTTCTATGACGAGTAATTACTTTTTTTAAACGCCCGTTAACTTAACTTAAACACATGTTAAGTTTAGGATTTAACAGAGAAGAAAAGCTTAAAAATTGTGGAATATTCTCTCTCTTTGTTTTCCGAAGGTTTTAGGAAATGAATAAAGTTATACCAGAAGAAATCTTTAAATCCAAATACTATTTTTATTAAGGAAATTAAGTTGGTTGATTATATGGGTTGCTTATATGAGATTTTTTTTTTAACGCTTATTCATTAGATTTATTTAGGAAATGAATAAAGTTATACTAGAAGAAATCCTAAAATCTAAATAGTATTTTTATCAAGGAAATTAGGTTGGTTGATTATATACGCTGTTATATGGATTTTTTTTAACACTTATTCATCAGATTTATTTAGGAAATGAATAAAGTTGTCCGAGAAGAAATCCTAAAATTCAAATAGTATTTTTATTAAGGAAATTAAGAAAATTGAGTTAGTTGATTATATGTGTGGCTTATAACATTTGTTCAACACTTATTCATTAGATTATTATATATATTTATATATTTTATATGGTTTCAGTTATATTACATGGTATTTTTTTATCATAAATAACATATATTTGTATACTTCCACTATTTATATGTCATATTTTATTTCAAATCTAGTTTTAATAATCTATACATCCATCACAAAAATATAAATTAACTAAATCAAAATATAAATTAACTAAATAAATATGTGCTCCTGATAAGTCATAATGACTTAAGCACTTTTCTAATATAACAGAACACAAATCCTTATTACCCAATTAATCATCGTTTAATTATTACAAGATTCAATCATATCTTTGTACTGGCTAAAAAAAATCATATTACTCAAGAGTTGCCTAGAACCCTTAGTGCTTTTTAGAAAATTAGCATATTATACAAAAATAAAATATAAATGTAAGTTAATTTAAAAAAATGAAAATTACATTTTTCAATGTTTGTCACACTCTACATTCAGCGTTAAATAATATTTCCATTTCAAAATAATATTGATAAATATTAGCAATAATTCTAAATTTAAATTATGTTCAAATAAATTAATATTCTCATTTGCAAAATATTTATAATGATTAATAATGAACTTAAACTGCTTTTAATTTTTAAATTTTCAAAATTATTTTAAAATTAAACATTATGATGACGATGATTATGGTAGTTAATTTCGAGTGAGAACAAACTTTGGTCTATCGGACCTAAAGAAACAAATTATTTAGTTTGATTTAAGATTTTATTTCTATGCTAAAAAAGCTTGGAGAGAAGCCTCCCAAGCTCACTATAATTTTGACATCCTAAAAAGCTAGAAGGTCAGTGTTGTGACAAAGATTATGAAACTGAGATCTAATGTGGTTGTATGTGGGGCACTCTAAGAGGAAGTGGTTTTCATCCTCAACATTCTTATTATCATAGAGATGACAGATTATTTCCATCAAAGGTGTTTTAGAAACTACCCAGTGACCTGTTTCACTATGGAGCTCATGAGAGTTCGTTCTAGTCTTTGCTATATTAATTTTCTTCTTTGAGCTAGTTAAAACAGAGAGATACTTTTGATCTTCTAGGGTGGGGTTGATGACCTTCTGATAATAACTTAATTTTCTTTTAGCCTCTAAATCCTTCTCACACCACATTTTTTCTTTGAACATAGAAGTAACAATATTTTTAATGTTATTAATGTTTTGCAATGCATCATTCTCGTTGACCTACCAATGGTTTAATGAGGCCCTCATGTCTTTATAACACCCCCGTTTGAGCCTTAGTTGGTTTTGGATGGAATTTAAAGCTAGCTTGGGAAGTCTATGATCTCTTATGTTATTGAGTTTGTGCTTGTACAACAGAAGCCTAATCATAGCTAGGCTTTCGATAGGGGAAAGATCTACTTCTGTAAGGAGAATAGGGTAGGTTGTATTGCTTTTAATTTTCAGGTTGTACGTTATAAAAAACTTCTGGATTTTCTCAATCTTTCTCCAGGATTCTCTAGAGATGCTACAACCCCAAAACCTCACATCCATATAAGATAACAGGAGTGACTAAAGTTTCAAAGAGGAACTTCTTTTTATCCCACATCACAAGTTTTGTCGTTTTATAATTATTTTCAAGACCAAAGTAAGCTTCCACCCCCCATTAATCCTTTTCTCAATGCTATAGTTCCAGTTGAGCTTGTGATGAATATCAATTCCTAGGTACTTGTAAGAATACACTTCCTCGAAGTTATTATTGTCATACATAAAATTAGCATAGGTGTCCTTCTTGGATTTGATAATCATAACTTTTGTTTTGATAGTGTTAGCAATCATGCCCATTATAGAGTAGAAATCCTTAAGAAGCCTAAGCTATTTATCAACATCAGATGGACACCTTGTGAGGAGAACAATATCATCAACATAGAGAAGAAGGATGATGACTAGCCCAACTAAGATCGTGCTAGTGCATCTTGCTTCCTCTAAATAACCTTCGAGTTTGTCAATGTAAATGCCAAATAGGTTAGGGGAGACGGGGCAACCTTGATTAACTCTGATATTACACTTAATATCTTTCGACCACCCCTCATTGCTCTTTAGCTTGGCAATTATATTCTCGTATAACCTAATAGCGGTAGCTCTCAATTCGAAAGGAACATTTAGCTCTTCTAATCTATTCCAAAGGTTGTTTCTAGGAACCATATCTAAAGCCTTTCTAAAGTCCACAAAGCAACAAAAGAGATTGGATTTATCATTACGAAATTCCTCCACAAT
This sequence comes from Pinus taeda, assembly GCA_000404065.3. Taxonomy (NCBI): domain Eukaryota; kingdom Viridiplantae; phylum Streptophyta; class Pinopsida; order Pinales; family Pinaceae; genus Pinus; species Pinus taeda. Next base: position 5,126 of record APFE030379801.1, read on the forward strand.
GATCCTAAGCATAACGAGGTGGTCCGTTGTTGAGTGATTCCTTCTAAAACCCGCTTGGCCTTTAGCCCGCTTACCTTCATTTTCAAGCCAGACGCTCAACTTCTTTTCCAAAATACGGCCATATAACTTAGCTAAGAGAGGGCTGATCATAATTGTCCGATAATTAGAGGGGTTATTTGTATCCCCATTTTTAAAAATAGGGATAATGAGGCTCTCAGTTCATAGCTTAGGGAACCCTTGCTTGATTGCTTGATTGAAAAGCTTGTGGATGCGGGGGTTGAAGACAGGGCCTCCAATTTTTTAGGTTTCTTCCTGGTAACCTTCAATGTCCTTAGCTTTCCCATTAGCCAGGCATTTAACCCCAAAATCAATGTCTTCTTGAGAGAAAACTTCTTTCGTTTTGGGTGAGGTTTCAAAGTTATCCATGGTATTTGGAGATTCATAGAGCTTTTTAAGATAGAAATTCCAATCGTGTAAAGCAATTTTATTATTATCTTTAGTTTTTCTAGTCAGAATCTGCCTCCAAAATTTCTTAGGAGCTACCTTAGAGAGGTGTAAGAGATTCTCTTGTCTTTTATGAATGTATTGCCTATTTTTTCTTTTAGTTAGGGCTTTGTATTTTTGTATCTTGTCCATTTTAAGAGATTCATCAACAACTTCCTTAATAGCTCTCCTCACATTTTTACAGTCTTTGTCATACCATGGGTTGGTTTTTCTATTTATTTTATTATTTGAAACATCAATTGAGAACCTATTAATAGAATATGAGAGGGTTGTAGTAAAATTATGGTAGAGGTCTTCTATGTTGCCTATACTAGATAAAGGAAGCAAATTAGTTTTTAATTCTTTTAGAAAGAGATCGTTTTTATTTCTATCAAATATTAAATTCTGTTGGCTATAAGGATTATTTTCTATGGGATCTCTATGCATGAAAAAGCTGAGAGTCATAAGTAAAGGCCTATGATCAGAGTGAGTCAGGCTAGTGGTCGTTGAAGATGTCAAGATTTATTATTTCGTTGTATAAATGGAGATCAAAATAATATAGTCTACCACGCTGTAACCAAGCCCATGGATGCAGGTCATCTTGCTAGAATTGGGCCACTTCTTTAGATTGTTGCAAAGCCCATGGATGCAGGTCATCTTGCTAGAATTGGGCCACTTCTTTAGATTGTTGCAAATTATGAAATCTTTAACACGTCATGGATCCTTATATAATATTAATATTCTCTTCAAATTTATAATATTAAAATAATTTTAAGCTTTTAAATAATTTGAATATTCTATTTGCTCCATTCTATTTTAAACAAAAAATATTATAAAAAAAAAACTAAAATATTAAATTTAATAATAAAAATTAAACTTAAAAATTAAAAAATAATATATATAATATCTTTAAATTAAAAATAAAAATATTAAAGACTTATAGAAATAATAAAAATTAATCTTATAATGAATAATTATTACATAAATAGTATATATTAGATATATTTTTGTTAAACATATTTTAAAGTTTTAAGTCTAAGCTTAATATTTAATACCATTTAAATTTTAGTACTGATTCACTATAACAAATCAAATGCAGATAATTACTTCACTATATAAAAATTCAATATTCTATTACTTATATATCTATATAAAAATTATTATAATTAACAACATATAAGATACTCAGAATCAATATTTTTTACTTTTATCTCTCTATACTAAATTGAAAATAATATTATTACTAAATAAATGTAATCAAAATTCCAATATTAAGATACTAAACTTACAAGTTAATGATAATGAAAGTAAACCAAAAAATATAAAAGATATATAAAATAAAACGCAAAACAATAATCTCAAACATTCCATTGAATTAACTTTCTTTTATCTAACAAACTAAACATGCCGAAAATTACACCATACCAAACATCAAACAACGAATAATGATTCAACTATGTCAAACATTCAAGTAATTTCCTTTACACTGCGCGGAATCAACCAAAGTAACGGCTAGTAAAGAAAAATTATCTGCAAATAAACTAATGTCTCACAGAATTTTCCAAAATAATATCTCAGTCCGAACGACGAATTAAACTGACTGGTGGAAGCATGCGTCCTATTTTTTCCAAATATACTCTCGAGGGATGTCAACATCAGGCACTGGCCTGAGCAGCACACACTCTGGTGAGTGCCTTACTGGATATTCTATCAATACCACATCGTCCATGGCATGATCCCCATCAAAACTCTCCATCTCGACCGCCAGAGAATTTGGATTTGAAGTTCGAATTGCGGCAGCTTGTATGATATTGAGCGCAGTATACTTCTGGTGAATTAAACAGGAACTGCAAATACGAGGACATGCTGTTGTTGAGCTACAAGTTTGTGGCTGCGCATACTGAATCTGCTGATTATTACGAATTTCTTTGTTTTCATCATGAATTTGTTCTGGTTGCTGTTGTGCCCTAGCGGTAATGGTACCTGCAATCATGACAGCAACCTTTATTCATTGTGTTTACCTGCAATCATACATCAGTCATACATCAGTTGAATTAGCGGAACAGGAATAGCGTATACCTGTACTTAGCGAGAGCCTTGGAGCTGAGGTGGGCGCCCATATTACAGTAGATGCTTCTAAGTACTCCCGTCTCATCTGGCCTTGAATTATATGAGGGGTTAAGTACGAAGCAGCCATCTGTGCTGCAGATCTAATGTCATTCCGAGAGTTTGAAAGAGGGCGTGGTAGCAGAGAAGCAAATTCTGGAATGTTCAAACCATCAGATTGTCCTCTCAAAAACAAGAACTCGGTGTCGTGTGCAACTGCAGCCATTTCGGCTGTCCGATACACTCCTAGAGGCATCTGCTTTTTTTCTGCATGGAGATAGACCCTAGCGGTAATGGTACCTGCATTCATGACAGCCACCTTTATTCATTGTGTTTATCTGCAATCATACATCAGTCATACATCAGTTGAATTAGCGGAACAGGAATAGCGTATACCTGTACTTAGCGAGAGCCTTGGAGCTGAAGTGGGCGCCCATATTACAGTAGATGCTTCTAAGTACTCCCGTCTCATCTGGCCTTGAATTATTTGAGGTGTTAAGTACCAAGCAGCCATCTGTGCTGCAGATCTAATGTCATTCCGAGAGTTTGAAAGAGGGCGTGGTAGCAGAGAAGTGTTGAAAATATAATTTCAACACTGCAGTCCAACCCCCGAAACCACTATTGCAATAACATAAACCACCGGAAACCATTTCGCACAGCTTTTTGTTAAAGATAGTTTCCGTACTAAGTCACTTTGATAAGATTTGGAGCAGACACGTGGATTGGGTGACATCACCCTCTGACATTTATCGGACGATAAATGTCGGTCAAAACTGGGCACTCGATACTCGTCCGTCGTTGGATTGCAAGGAAGGTATACGGGGTCTGCTAAAATTAAATGCTGCGTGGAGTAAGATAATTGTCCATACCCTATGTTAATGAAACGACATAGTTTATAAGTAATGCATTTAATGTTTTTCTTAGGGATCGTAACATTTCTTTTTACGGAAGTATGGGCGTATTTACGGTATGTAAGTTTTATTAAATTGCATATGAATCGTATGTGTGTTGACTTTATGAGTCATTTTTTTTTTTGCACACGAGATGTGAAGAGTTGGTTCGTAAAGACTAAGTAATGTAAAACACACAGCTCGTAAAAAAAGGGGATGAGACAGAGTTTATTTTTGTTTGGTATGAAACGCAGCAGCGAAAAGTTTTTTTTGGTAATGTAAGAAATGAAAAGAATGCACAGCAGTGCACGAGAAGGCCGAGAGGTGAAAGAAGAAAACCAGAGGAGGTTTGTGTAAAACCATGAATTGTTTCACAGCAGTGAAAAGGTAAAACTGTAAATCCCTGTAATTTTTGTTTTCACACAACAGTGAATGTAAATGAAATTTTTACACACAGTGGTGTAAAATTTCAAAGGGCACAGAATAATTTCTTTTGTAATGTTTTGGTGAATCCCTTGAGTGAAAGAGGATGAATATGTATTAGTGTTTTTATTTTAATGAATAGAAATCTTTTATGGTGGTGCAATACTCTGTTCTTAGTAATTTTTTTTTTTTAAAGGCTCCTCTGTGCAAAAAGATTCTGGAGTAAAGGAAACAGAGCATTGCCTCTGTGTTTTATTTTTGTGTTTTTGGGATTTTCCCCATAAAAATCCGCAACAGTGGTATCAAAGCAGGGTTAGGCTCTTTGAAGGTGACAAAGAAGCTGAAGGGAGGAGTCTTTTGGTTGCACAATCAGTTGTTTTAAAATATACAGTCAAGAAATTGAAGCATAACTAAGGAAGCAAGGAATGGCCAGCACAAGCACTAATATGGGTATGTTTAACACCCAGCTCCCACAGTTCAATGGGAGGAACTATGACTATTGGGCAATAACCATCACAGCCCTGTTTGCCTCTCAAGATTTATGGGAAATAGTTGAAGATGGTTTCGATGAACCAGTAGATGAAAATGAGTTCAATAGATTAACTCCAGCAGAGAAGGATCTGCTGAAGAGCAATAGGAAGAAGGATTCAAAAGCCAGTGTATTGTTGTATCTAGCAGTAGACCAGAGTGTGTTTCCAAGGTTAGCAGCAACTAAGACATCCAATGAAGCATGGGAGACCCTCAAGACAGCCTATCAAGGCCTGGAGAAAGTGAAGACAGCAAAACTACAGTTGCTGAGGAGAGATTTTGAGAATCTAAACATGAAGGAGTCAGACAACATTGACTCATTCTTCACACATGTAATTGGTTTGGTCACACAGATGAGGACTCATGGAGAAAGCATTGAAGATAAAAGGATTGTGGAGAAAATATTGAGGGTTTTACCCTCAAAGTTTGATGCTATAGTCACCACCATTGAAGAGACAAAGGAT
>APFE030379801.1:13197-77157 GCA_000404065.3 Pinus taeda
GGATTTGGTTGAGCTACCAAAAGGTAAAGAAGTCATTGGAGTGAAATGGGTTTACAAAACCAAGAGCAATGCTGAAGGCAAGATAGAAAGGCACAAGGCAAGGCTGGTTGTCAAAAGGTACAAGCAGCAGTATGGGAGAGATTATGAGGAGACTTTTGCACCGGTTGCAAGAATGGAAACCGTGAGAGCAGTGATGTCCATAGCAACACAAAACAAATGGAAATTCTACCAAATGGACATGAATTCAGCATTCCTAAATGGAGTGTTAAAGGAAGAGGTTTATGTTGAACAACCTCTAGGCTATGAGAAGAAAGGTGAAGAGCACAAAGTGTGAAAATTGAAGAAAGCTCTTTATGGGCTGAAGCAAGCGCCAAGAGCATGGTACAGCAGAATAGATTCATATCTATTGGATAATGAATTCGACAAGTGTGAAGGAGAACCCAACGTCTACATCAAAGAAAAATATGGTAAAATTTTAATTGTTGTCTTATATGTTGATGATGTTATTTTCACAAGTAATGATGATCAGCTCATTAAGAATTTTAAATCAGTCATGAAAGAGGAATTTGAAATGATTGACATGGATTTCTTGAGATACTTCTTAGGCATAGAAGTAGATCAAAATGAAAAAGGAATTTTTATCTCACAGGCAAGATATGTAAATCAATTATTGAGCAGATTTAACATGCAAGAATGTAAGGCAACGATCACTCCCACAGTAATGGGATTAAAACTCAGTAGAGAGGACAGCAGCAAGGATTTCGATCCTAGTTTGTACAAGAGTATTGTAGGCAGCCCTATGTATTTAACAACAACTAGGCCTGACATTATGTATGCTATTAGTTTAATTTCCAGATTCATGGAGAGGCCAAAGGAGGCACATTGGCAGGCAGCAAAAAGAATCTTGAGGTATGTCAAAGGTACCAAAATGTTTGGAATTTTATATAATGTCTCAGAACATTCAGATTTGGTTGGATACACAGATAGTGATTGGGTTGGAAGTGTTGATGATTGGAAGAGCACTTCCGGTTATGTTTTCCATATGGGTTCAGGAGCCATTTCATGGGCTTCTAAGAAGCAGTCCATTGTAGGATTGTCTACAGCAGAGGCTGAATATGTGGCAGCTACAGCAGCAACATGTCAAGCAGTTTGGATGAGAAGGATGTTGAGGAGCTTAGGCCAAGAGCACGCAAAAGCGACAGTGATTTTTTGTGACAATAGCTCAGCTATTGCATTGTCAAAGAATTCAATGTTTTATAAGAAAACGAAACACATTGATACAAGGTTTCACTACATCAGAGAATTGGTGAACAATGGAGAAATTGTCCTAGAACATTGCAGGACTCATGAACTGGTTGCAGACATCTTGACAAAGCCACTGGATTAGAAAAGCTTTGAATTTTTGAGGAGGTGTCTGGGTATGACCGAATGCCCAGCAGTTGAAATTAAAGGGGAGTGTTGAAAATATAATTTCAACGGTGCAGTCCAACCCCCGAAACCACTATTGCAATACCATAAACCACCGGAAACCATTTCGCACCGCTTTTTGTTAAAGTTAGTTTCCGTACTAAGGTACTCCGATAAGATTTGGAGCAGACACGTGGATTGGGGTGACATCACCCTCTGACATTTATCGGACGATAAATGTCGGTCAAAACTGGGCACCCGATACTCGTCCTATCTGGTCCTCCATCCTCCTGGTCCTCCATCCTCCGCCGTCCGATCGCAAGGAAGGTATACTGGGTCTGCTAAAATTAAATGCTGCGTGGAGTAAGATAATTGTCCATACCCTATGTTAATGAAATGGCATAGTTTGTAGGTAATGCATTTAATTTTTTTCTTACAGCTCGTAACATTTATTTTTAGGGAAGTATGGGCGTATTTACGGTATGTAAGTTTTATTAAATTGCATATGAATCTTATGTGTGTTGACTTTATCAGTAAGTTTTTTTTTACACACGAGATGTGAAGAGTTGGTTCGCACCAGCTAATGAAGACTAAGTAATGTAAAACACACAGCTCGTAAAAAAAGGGGATGAGACATAGTTTATTTTTATTTGGCATGAAACGCAGAAGCGAAAAGTTTTTTTTGGTAATGTAAGAAATGAAAAGAATGCACAGCAGTGCAGGAGAAGGCCGAGAGGTGAAAGAAGAAAACCATAGGAGGTTTGTGTAAAACCATGAATTGTTTCACAGCAGTGAAAAGGTAAAACTGTAAATCCCTGTAATTTATGTTTTCACACAGCAGTGAATGTAAATGAAATTTTTACACATAGTGGTGTAAAATTGTAAAATTTCAAAGATGACAGAGTAATTTCTTTTGTAATGTTTTGGTAAATCCCTTTGAGTGAAAGATGATCAATATGTACTAGTGTTTTTATTTTAATGAATCGAAATCTTTTATGGTGGTGCAATACTCTGTTCTCAGTAATTTTTTTATTTTTAAAAGGCTCCCATGTGCAAAAAGATTCTAGAGTAAAAGAAACAGAACATTGCCTCTATGTTTTATTTTTGTGTTTTTGGGATTTTCCCCATAAAAATCCCCAACAAGAATCAAATTCTGGAAATTTCAAACCATCAGATTGTCCTCTCAAAAACAAGAACCCGGTGTCCTGTGCAACTGCAGCCATTTCGGCTGTCCGATACACTCCTAGAGACATCTGCTTTTTTTCTGCATGGAGATAGACCCGGGTATTCCACATCCCTTGTGTTTTGTTGAAGTACACACCTCTGTATTTCTTCATTCCTCCGCTGCTTTCCGCAGTACGATCTCTGTAACGAATACCGGTCTCCGTGTTATCATCTTGTGTAGTTGTAGAGCTACCAACACTATCGTTTTCTTGATCTTTAAATTTCCTGTGCCAAATAGCAGGACGTCCCTCATTATCCTCGCCCAACATTTTTCCTCCTCTCAGATTCGGATTGCAACCTCGCTTATCAAACGATCGACTCTGCTCGGCATTAAACGCTTGTTGCATGGAGGCGAAAATCTTTTATATACCTCGCTTATCAAACGATAGACTCTGCTCTGCACTAAACGCTTGTTGCATGGAGGCGAAAATCTTTTATATTTTTAAAATTAATTTAACTCACGTTAATCGGTAACATGGTGCAGATGCTTCTTGTTCCTGCTGTATATGCCGTCTAATAATATGACGGGCTAAGTCCCGTGCAGCCCTCTGTGTTGCAGGTCTAATGTCATTTGAAACAGGGCGCGGTGGCGGACAACGATATTGTGCGAAGTTCAACCCATCAAACCCTATCTAATTAATACAAAGACTAATATTAGTTAATTTGCTAACTTTAATCATTAAATTCTAGCGTGGTATTGACTTTCCTTGGCATATATTTTAAATTGTTTAACTCACATTAATCATGAGAACGTGATCCAATGAAGATTTCCACTAGTCCACAAGGCTCAATTGTCTTTCTTTAACGACTCAAATGGAATGCAATATTATAACAACAAAAGTGCAATGTAATATAATAGGCTTTAATGATTTTTTAGAATTAGCTATAGTAATTGTATGATAATGTGCAATTTTTTTATAGTATAGTAATTGCATGATAATGTGCAATTTTTTATTCAAGAAGCTTTATTACTAGATGTTGTTTTAGTATCCATCTTACGGCTTGTAAGGATATTTTCTCTAATTTATTTGAATATTTATTTAAACAGGATTTAGTTAAATTTTAAAATATATTCAAGTTATATTTATGATTTTGTTTTTTTGTTTAGTTTTTAAAATATCAATATTGCTATGCAACACAGTAATGGTATTTTTTGATTTGCTATGAGATATGTAATTATATTTTTCAAAAGAAAAGAAAAATTTTGCATAAAGATTTTCACAATCTTTAACTTAATGTTGATAAAATCTTATTGTAAGTTGTGTGTTGTGTTTGTTTTAGTGTTTGATGTTTGAGGTGAACACTTCACTGATCTTTCTCCATCTTCCACCACCTTCCATCCAATGTTGCAAAAGAGCTTCCATAAGAGTTTGGACACTTTCTCCGAAGCTTAAAGCTCTCTAAGCCTAACCTTGCTAAAGAGGAATTTATAGCCTTTAGTAGGATCAATTCCAACCCCAACATTCTCATTCTAAATGCCAATAAAGGAAATGCACCATTTGTCATGAATTCCTATTATTACAATTGTAAGTTGCTTGATCTCCTTTCTTCCTCCTCGTGCAAGCCTTCAATAAAGGATCTACTTCAATCTTATGACCAACAAAGGCCACGAAAGCCATTAAATCTTCATCCCTTTATCCTACCATCCTTAAGCTTCTTATCCCCCTTAACCCCATTACCCCAAGGATCTATGGTTAGCCTAGAATCCACAAGAACGATATCTCCATGAGACCTATTGTTAGCACTATTGATGGCCCCACCAATGCCCTCTCGAAATTCCTAGCCAAAAAGGTCAATACCTTTTTTGTGCACTCTTCCTACTTCATTAAAGATTCATCTGATTTCACTCAGCACATAAACCACCTTAAGCTTGATAAACTCAACATCATCGATAGCTTTGATGTCATTTCCTTATTACCAAAATTTGTATCCCCAAAGCCATTGATCTCATTTCCAAGCTTCTAGAGTTCGAAAACCTCATGCTTATCAATAATTGTATTACCATCACCTTTTTCACTTTTGGAGTATGCTATGAGCATACCAAGGGAAGAGCCATCCTTCATACCTTTGTCTTGTTGTAGCCAACATTTCTGTGGTGCACTTTGAAACCTTAGCCCTTGAGACCTTCCATTTAAAGTCTAAATTCTAGAAGCTATTTGCTCATGACACATTTGTTATTTGGTCCCATGCTTTATCTAAACTCGAGGAATTCCTTTCCCATCTCAATCAAATTTCCCCTTACATCAAATTGATTATGGAACTTGAAGATAACCATTTCCTCCCATTTCTTAATTTCTTTTTCTCTCAGCTCCATCATGGATCCCTTACTCACCAATTCTATCGAAAGGAGACTCATATTAATAGGTACCTTCCTCCCAAATCCCACCATCACCTAGCCCAAAAGTTTGTCATTCTCTAAACCCCTGTTTCTCAAGCCATTTAGATCTCCTCTTCTCAATTATTTCCCAATGATAAAGACCATCTTACCAAATCTCTCAAATCCAATGGTTACTCCATATCTTAGATCCACAATACCTTTCATTTTGTTATGCATCCCCACTCTAGAAACCTTTACAATAACCCACCTTTAGCCAAATTAGCATTATCCTACATTCAATGGGTTACCAATAATATATCCAAAATTCATGCTAAAAATAAAATAAATACCTTTTTCAAACTCAAAAAAACCCTCAAACATCTCTTAAGATTGGCCAAGGACAAGAATGATCCTATGTTAGGCCCTAGAGTCTATGCAATTCCTTACTATTGTGGAATGTCTTACCATTAAAAACTCAGGTCAAGGAAGATATGGCTAGAACATACCCTAACCACATTGCTAAATTTGTCATTATTAAACACTCCCGCAATACCAAGCATCCAATTTATTTTGGAAAAGCCAACATCCTAGCCATTCCCCCCTTCCACTCCAACTGTATCATTAGGGAAGCCTTAGAAATTGAAAGTCACCCCAATAACTTTAATCGGGAAGACAGATACAATTTAATTCATTCCTACATGCCAGCTATTCATTTATTATCCTCTAAAACACACTCCCCTTTCTCAAATATATGTTCTAACCCCTCATAAGCCATCCACTCCACCCGTCACCATGCCACCACTTTTTGTGCTATTCTTCCTCACTCCCTCATTTTTTTCTACCTCTTTTGCCCTTTACATTCATTTAATTCATTCTTTCTTGTCCCTTCGCTTCATTTGTTTGTCCTCCTTTTTTGTCCAATAATTTGATTTACAATCCCCTGTTTCTTATTAATTTTAAAATGTTTAACCATATTTCTTTAGATCCTATCTAATTTATTCTATATTTCTCCTTTCTTTTTGTTTTTCAATTCTCCTTTTAATTTTCTTCCAAAATTCATTTATAATTTTGTGTCTAATTCTTAATTCCCTTCCTTAATTCATTTCTTTTAATTTCAATTTAATTTAGTTCTTGATCTAAGCATTAACTATAATTCGAACCCTATTACAAATTAAAAAAAATCCTTATTGTATAATCATTATCCTTAGTAAGAAAATTGGCATTTTATTATTATTAATAATTTCCAAGAAAGAGATATAAATAGTAGATATAAATTATGATGACAGGATGGATAACATTAGGGTTCATGCAAATGATTGCGAGGGAAATTGTGCCATAAACCGACTTGGGGTCATGCTCTATGAACTTGATCTCTCACGTCGAAGTGGATCTTTCATCCTTTGCACATATGGCATATGTGGTGGCCTCACTTATGACGTGTTCCCGCAAAAAAAATGTTCAGATCCAAATATTTATGCATTCGATAATGACAAGCCCTCATTGGGTTTGGCTCTGATATGGACACAACCTCTATTTAAGGTGAGGATCCTCTATGAAGGTATGTGTTTCACCTGGGTATTTGATGTGGGCTATCAAGTATTGTTGCCAACTTCTTATGGGAGGAGAGATGAGCCATAAACAATGTGTTTTTCTACTTTGGGATTGACTATGATTCTACAATGGTGATTCCAAGGATAGGTAAGAATTTTGTGTTGCATTCAAAGCAAAAATCCACATCCAATAGTGACGGGCATAATTTGATGCAATGAGAAAAGGCCGAGAAGAGAAATGATTTATGCAGATCAGGGCTTTGGACTCAACCATCAAATGTAAAGAAAGTTAGCATGAAGGCAAATAGAGGACAAAATTCCATAGAAAGTGGCAAAGGGTCGGTTCGAGATCTCGAGGACTCATTTCGAGTTTTTATCAAGACCATTCATGGAGAATCAAAAAGGTTATGGGATCGAGGAAAGTTTGAGTGAAAAATATGAAGCAAAAGGCCCAAAACATCACATGTATTATGCATCATTACAAAGTTTGATTTTTTCTAGGAAAGTGTTCCTAGAAGATATCTTCTTGAAAGACTATGGTATTGAAAGGAACTCTATCATAATCTAGAATTTTAGACTACAAGGAGGTACCTGAGGATAAAACATACCAGTTAGATAACCATCGAAAAACAAGGGTCAAACTTCTTTCAAAGATTCATTAAGAGGGAAAGCTACTACACTCGACAAAGAAAACCCAAATATGACAATCCCAGGCCCATACATCATAGAAAAGATAATAAAAAAACCCAAATCTTTCCATATATTTAGCAGAAGTAAGTGGTTTTTTCAACACTTTACAATAAAACACCATCAATTCTTGATTTAATGGATTCTAGCCCAAATATGAATATCTAAGTGAGTGGATCAACCTCAACTAGACCAAAGACTGTGACATTTCTCTGTGTGCAAAACATATTTGGTTGTTGAGTTTGATACCCAAAAAGATTACAATTATGTCATAAATTATGGACCATGGCTATGGGGAAGGGAGGGCCTCTTTGTAACCCATGGTTTTCAGATTTTGATGCAAACTAAATAGTGGTTACAAAAATGTCATTGTGAGCAAGACTACATAACCTTACGCTTCATTTTCGGCCCCATGAGGTCCTAAAATGCATTGGAAACTCTTTCGAAATGTTTCGAAAGATGGTTCTAGAAAGAATGGATAAAGGGATCTTCACTTTTTCTCATATTTGCGTGGATATGGATCTAAGAAAAGCACTACTAGATTGTATTCACCTAAAACATAAAGACTTCAAATGGATACAATGGTTAGATTTTGAAAACACTCCCTTTAGATAAAGGGTTTTCCATCAAACATGGAAAATGTAAAACATATGCAAACAGGAAAAGAAAAGAACAAAGAATAAATTGCAAAAGAAAAAAGGATGGCAATTCCAAGACCCTCCATCATCACATGATGATGACGAAGAAATTGATGAAACCCAATAGCTTCCAGAGAGAGAAATAAAACAAGTCTCTCAAGAGGAGGGAGAAGAAAAATAGGAAGAAATGAATAAACAAGAAGAGAATCCAAATAAATCAACAATTGTTCCGATCCTCGAAAATTGATTAGATAGAAAAAAAATAATCAAGGCACAAGTGGAACCAAGAGAGCTCACGTATCTGAAATGACTTAGATAAAGAAGTGCCAAACATTACAAGGAATAATGAGTTGGTAATTTTCACTACTACTCCATCACTTGGGGTATGGAAAAAAGTCCAAAAGAAAAAAGGCAAAAGAGAAAAGTCTAGTTTATCTCACAATTTGTATTTTTATTTTTTTATTTTTATTTTTTGGTAGTTTTACTACTATGTGAGTGTCATGCACACGGGTTCCTCGGGACAACTCCTAAATGCTTTATGCATCTACACAATGTAACTTTTCATTTTTATTACTATTAAGTTACTGATTTTTCCCTTGGAAAAAAATAATATCCAATAAAAATTTACTGCTCATTTAATCAAATTAATTCTTACTCAAAAATGGACCCTTAATTCTTACTCAAAAGTGCACCCTTAATTCAATAATTTAATAAAGATTTCAAATTTTAATTATTTGAGCTATTATATTTTTTATTATTAGCCATTCTTTATAATTGATTATTCGACCAAATTTTTATTTGTGTTTATATTTATTTACTTTTTCTATATTTCACTAATTTAATTAATTTACCTATTTAAACTAATTCAAAATTCAATTTTAGCTTCATCTATTTTTATAATTGTCTTTACGTTCATTACTAATTTATTTTTAATAATTAATCATTATTTAATAAGACCAACGATCTCATCATTCCTAGCTTTTTTTTATTTTGATAATTGTCTTTACTTTCAATATTTCTTTATTTTAATAATTAATCAATTATTTAATAATATCAATGGTCTAATTATTCCTCTAACCACTATATTTCACTCTTTGCTTTATTTATATTGATCTAGCTGTCTTCACGTCATCATTTTGCTTTATGTCCCTGAGTATGAGTCAAATGTTCAGCAGAAATGTTGGGCACAATATCAAACAGAACACAGAGTTTACCAAAAGCTTTTATCTATAAGTTTTTTTTAAATATAGATTTAAGTGTAAGATGTTTCATGCCATGGAAGTATGAATTTAGTACCAATTTATCTATATCCAAATGTCATCAAAGTTGATGATATCCATCATGTGTATTTATCTATAATCAAATTCCATGATGGTTGATTGTTTAGATATTCTCTATGGGATTTTCATGGCCCCCTTAAATGGTGGAGGTCTTCCTACAAAAATGTTGTGGAATTGGGAGTTTTGGTTCCTTTTTTGCATTGAGAGGTACATTTTATGGCCAAGTACAAGTGTGATGTGTCTTTCAGTCCATGGTCAACATGGTGTTGAAAATGTTCATTTTGAAATCAAAATGAACTAGCACAACTACATTAATAAATGTGGGTGATATACGCCATACACATGAACAACCACATTATTAAATGTGGTTGATATACAAAGATAAATATTCATGGTATGGACTTAATACTGCCACAACAACATTATAGCCAAGGGATTAATATTATAAATCCAAGGGATTAGTATTATAAAACCAAGAGATTATAAACCCAAACAAATAATGTTACACCCAATGGATTATTAATATTATAATCCTAAGGTATTTACCTTATAAAACCAAGAGAACAATAATACACAGGGATTATTAACATTATAAATCTAAAAGATTAATATTGTAAACCCAAGGGATTACTAATATTATAATACCAAATAATTAATGAACGTAAGATTTTATTAGTATTATAGCCCTAAGATATTATATTAAACCCTAGGATTAATATTATAAGTCAAAGGAATTTTTAACCCTATGATTAATACTAAACCCTAGAATTAGTTTTATAAACACTAAGATTAATATATCAAACCTAATATTAATATTGTAAATCCTAAATATTCTTAGCCACTCCTGTATACTGGATGGCCCTTACCTGGATCCCAAAAGGCATATTAAACAGATTACAACACATCTGCTGCAGATTTCTATGGATGGGTCAACACCTTGGTAGACTCTTTGCCTGGGTCAAATGGGATTCCATTGCCAAGCCCAAGAGATGGGGAGGCTGGGGTATTAAAAAGCTTGATTTTTTCTCTAGGGCACTGGCTGCTAAACTAGGATGGAAACTCCTTACATCAGATGGTCTATGGTCGCAAATTGCTATTGCAAAATATATCAAGCCTCTAAATGTGCTGGACTGGTTATGCACCCAACATGGCCCACTCCATAATATCTCCATCATATGGAAAACGGTCCTCAACACTCTCTCACTGCTACGGGATGGATTGACTTGGCACATTCGGGGGGGTAATGAGGTACGCATATGTCTGGACCCCTGGGTGGGATGTGGTAATATGCATAGACTCTCGGACGGGCTTATCAGAAACTTAAATGACACGGGCATCACTCACATCATGCACATTGGAGATCCTGCAAACTCCACCTTCCTACAACAGGCTTGGTCCAGTGCCCATCAACTGGAAATTTCGGCACAATGGCAGGCTGAGTGGTTACAATACATGGAAGCGCTAACACAGGCACACATCAGGCTCACTGATGGCCCCGATGAAATTATTTGGGCCTTTGCAAAACAGGGGGTATATGCCCCGAAGTTGGGGTACCTAAAACTCATGGAGCCACTCTGTCCTCTGAATATCCACCCATCTTGGAAGGTATTATGGAAACTTAAGTCCGCTCCTCGATCGCGCTTACTCATGTGGAACATCTTATTTGATAAGGTCCCAACTGGTTCGAATCTCATGAAAAGATCCTTCCATGGACCTTTTCGCTGTCATCTATGTCAAGCAGAGGAGGAAAGCACTTCACATTTATTCCTGTCTTGCACCATTATCCTTCAGTTTTGGCACAACCTCACCAATCAGGTTCCGAACTTGAAGAACTGGCAGGGCAATAACATTTTGGATACGTGGGAAAATTGGTTCATAAACCACTCCGGAAAAGCTCGTAGCTTACCTCTCCTTGCCTGTTGGGCTATTTGGATAGCACGTAATCGAGCCATCTTCAAACAGACTGCCCCTCACTGGCCCTCCATCCTTCAGCACACCATAGCAGATTATAACTTGATACCCGACGAGGAATCCTCTGGCCCTCCGCGTATCATTTGGAAGTTAGAACTAGATAAATCTAAGCCATGGGCTTTCTTTGATGGATCTGCCTAAGATGGGGGATTTGGGGGTGGTGCCATCCTCCACCTCAATGACACCCATAGTTACAAGATTCAAATAAACCTTGGCAGGGGCACTAACAATTTTGTTGAACTAAGTACGACAAAACATATCATACACTTTGCTATCGAAAAACAATGCAGACACCTTCAATTATTTGGAGATTCTAAAATTGTATGCAATTGGTTGAATGGTGCTGCTCAATGTCATGCTTTTTCATTGAGACACATATTAGATGAAGCAAAAAGACTAACTGCCTCCTTTGAATCATTTGTATGTCACCACATCTACAGGGAACAGAACACCATTGCAGATCAACTCTCCAAAGAGGCAGCGCACAGACATGGAAACGAGTGGATGATACAGGAGGAGATCGATCGCACTTACTACCAGCATTACCATAGACCTTTTGATGACCTCATGGTTGATGGGCATTAGCGCCCGCCATAGTTTTTTGTTTATAATTTTACATAAATCTTTTGTCTAGATCTAAAACTGCACTATATTTTTTGTCTATATACAGTATATATATATGGCTCTCTGCATAGAGCAGGACTAGAATTTTGAACTTTTTCAGTACACAGTTTTGACATGCTCCCTACGTGGAGCCAATTATGCTTATTTAGTTACTATTCTAACAGTATTTGAACTCGATAGGCGCAACTGCCAATATACGGAATGCTTCATGCATATACAAAATGTAATTTCTTATCATTAATAGAAATTATGACTTTTTCCCAGGGAAAAAATATTGTAAATCCTAATAGATTATTATACATATTAAGAATTAATATTATAAACCCAAAGGAATAATATTAAATCATGAGATTAATATCATAAAGCCTATGATTATAATCCCTACACCCCAGTATAGGTGTGTTGTGTTGTCTATTCCATGGTTAACATGGAGTTGAAAAGTGTCCCTTTTAAAATAAAAATAAAATGTTATTTAAATAAAAACAAAATTGAAAAGAAAATTGAATTTACATGTTTGGTTAGTTTTAACTACGACTATTATTAAATGTCATTGACACAAGTTTTAGTGTGTCTAATTAATTGCTAATAATACAACCCTATATGAAGAAAATGTAGTAAAAATATTTTAGTATACTTCCATGGTCCATGTGAAGTAACATAATTTTACATCAACTTTAAAAGGACATAAGGTAATTAAAAATTATAAAAGGCTTATATTTTCACTTTTGAGCATGTGGAGGTTGCAAAAGTTCTTATATTTTAAAAATATATTTCCTATATAACACTTAAGTAAATCATTTGAATATCCCTATTAACTAATATGAAAGTAAGACTATAGTAAAATTAGCTAAAACTTAGAGAGAAGAGGTAATCTATTTCAATATCCACTTTATATAGAGAATGCAAGTTATATATATATATATATATATATAATAAACTCAGATCATAATAGAATAGTTTAAGAGCCCCTCCCCCACAAAAAAACAGTGTAAATGAATTCATTTGGTTTCGAAAAAGTAATAAGAAAGATGAATGTGTAATTCATTTAATTTTTAATATAAAACAGTAATATCATTTAAAATAGCTAATATAATAATTTATATATAAATTTAAAAATAAAATATTTTGATATTCAAAGTTAAATAAGATTAGCTTATATATATATATATATATATATATATATATATATATATATATATATATTATATATATATATATATTGTAAATTAGGCTACTTCTATTATTGTACAAAAAAGCTACAAAAAGTTACAGCGAGGCATGCCTCAGATTTCACCATACAGAGATGGATTTTGCACATTGAGACACATATCTAGACAGACATTTGTCACCGAACAAGTCTAGAAGACCAACAGACTACTTAAAAACTCTAACCAGTCGAAAGATAATCCTAGTGACCCAGACATTTTCCCCATTACAGACTCAAAAAACCACATCCCCAGGCTATTACTTCGGACTAAATAGCCGCAGACAGAAGCGCACTTATGAACTGAGATTATCAAGCATGGAGCGGAGCATAGCTTCAGCTTTATAAGGAAAAATTGTGCTGTGAAAACAGAGTACATGACAAACCAGACGAACAAAATTACAGAGCCATACCCGCCACCCAAGAGTCCTGGAAACTGGCTTAGTCATCCACAGAGGTGGATGGCTACTCCTCCGCCACCGTGCAGCTATATGGGTCCGGCTCGCTTGAGTCAGTGTAGGGCGCGTCGTCTTCGGCTGGTGCACTTGGACCCGCCACGGCACCCCGTGTTGTCTCTGGCAAATTTCGCTGACCTAGAACCGAAGCAGGAGGCTGAACTGATTGACATATTCTTTGAGCAGGAGGCAGAGCTTGTTGACCCAGGGATGGAGTAGGAGGCCTATGCTCCTCTGCAATTGGCGGAGGGACAGCACATTCGCACTTCTCAATTTTAACAAAGACGTAATAGGTATCGTTATCCAGAAGGCATGGGAAGCTGAACCGAGATGTGGAATGAGAGATGTGCTCGCAAACAGAGGCACGAGCCCGCCCACGACCTCTCCCTCGGCCTTTCCTGGCGCTACGTGAGTCATTTGATGAAGAATCTGAGGAGCGCTGCGGGTTGGCTCTACCTTTGGCTCCTCCCCGAGACCCACCTCTGCGACTGCTAAGGAGAAGCCTTTCCCTTGGCATTGCGGACAGGCATTGACTAAGAGATGGCGCGGGGAGCTGTGGCCGGACTGTAATTGGCAGAGCAGAGGTACAGAAGGCAGAATGACACTAGAAGACACAGGAGCAGAAGGAAAATGCGCAAATTGCACGGGAAATTCACCAATATGGACCAGGGCTACCAGAATCACAGGCCAAGATGTGAACCTCCAACGGCAGTGATAAGAGAGCCCCGGAGCGAGGGAGAGATGAACACAGTTAACGTGAGACTTCACAGAAGGAACCATCTCTGTCAGAAGTGCAAGCCGAGGCCTGTGCCTGCGAGACCCTCTACGACGTCCACAATGCTGCACACTACAAACCAGAGTAACCCAAAGCCGAATGATAACCAAAACAACAGAAATGAAATTCTTTACCATCTCCGTCGTGCTGTAGATATACTATGCGTTCGCAATCCGTGCCATGTGCAAACCAAGACACTGCATCTGCCTCCCGGAAGCCGAAGTTACAGAGCGCGCGCGGAGCAGAATACCAAGGGTGGCTGGCTTGCTGTGAATTTCACTGTCGGGATTCAATATGAAGTGATAGGGATGGCAGGCCTTTAATGGATCTGTACAGGTGACGGGACTGGACTGCCACTTGCCCAGTGGGAAGCCCGACCCCGTACCTCCCTTAAATGCTATCACCCGCAGCTGGGAAGTGAAGATCCTGGAGCACCAAAGAGTGGAAATCCTGTTGAAGTTGTGTATCCTCTGCATCATGGAGAGTGCCTGTGTAGTGAGGACGATGTTGATTCACCCCTTGATTTGCCAATCTATCTGCTACTCTGTTGGCCGTTCGCCTAACATGCTTGAAAAGGATACTGTTAGGGCGTATGAGCCGTGCTTCCAATGTTTCTAGCCTGCTAAGAAGTCTCCAGCTGGAGGCTATTTTTTCCGCCGAGGTCCCTGCTTGGATTCTAGTAGCCGCATTGATAAGAATCAGGGAGTCTCCCTCCACCTCCAACGGATAGAAATTGTGTTCATCTGCCACAAAAATTCCTTTCCACATTCCTTCCAACTCCGCCACATTGTTGGTATTTGTTCCTGTCGATCCATAGTAGATTTGTTCCACTGATCCTTCGGCATTTCTGATTACGCCTCCATATCCTGACGGACCCAGATTTCCTTTAGCAGCACCATCAAAGTTTAGTTTGAAAGTAGCTCTTGCAGGGGGGACCATTGAGAGGGGGAGGTGACCTTGAGAGGATTGCTGGGATTACCTTGCAGAGAATATGAGATGTTGAGATTCCAGGAATTCCAGATGCTTCTTTCACGGGGTGATGTTGGCCAATCATTTTCTATCCAAGATCTGAGCGCCAACGTTCCTTGTAGATTATGCTTCAAGAGTAGCCAAAGGATTTCTATGGATCTTCTCCTGTTGTTGAAGACCCTATTATTCCGTTCCTTCCATAATTCCCAATACAGAAAGCCTGGAATGAGGTTCCATAGGGAGTTCAAAATGGGGCTTTGATAAGGGTGCTTGGGCCAAGTTCTGAGAATGTTTGCTATGTCCCCCTGCCTGTCCCTTATTCCGTTGTTGCATTGGTTGACTCTTTCCCAGAGCTGAGCAGCGAGTGGGCAAGTCTCCATGAGATGTATGATGGTTTCCTCTTGGTTGGTGTAGTTGGGGCATCGTGAGGGACCTATGAATCCTCTTCTTTGTAGATTATCCCAAGTTAGTATGCGGCGTTTGCTTAGCAGCCATAGGAAGGTAGATACCTTGGGCCATAATCTTGACTGCCATATATGAATTCATAATTGATCCCTCTCTGTGGTGCTGTGATCATAGCGTATGGTATAGGCTTCTTTGGTGGTGAAGATTCCTCTTGAGGTGTGACCCCATCTCAGTTTATCCGGCTGAGTAGAGGGCTTGATTTTCCTTTGATTTACCTCCTGATCTATATCTTCATAAGTCTCTACCTGCCAATCTGTCTGCCAAGAGCTAGCGGGTTTCCATGGTTGGAAATCTTGAGTTTCTTGCTGCTGCAAGAATTGAGAGACTTTAGATATATTGGATTGCTGCATGTCGTTCTGCCAGAGAGGTTTGTGGAAGATCGTGGCTAGTTTTGGCAGCTGCTGCCACGAGTCCTCCCAGAACCGCGCTGAGGTCCCTGAGTGAATCTCCCAAAAGCTGTAATCTTGTATAAAGGCGCAATGTATTTTAGCCGAATTCCAGATCATGGATCCTGAAATGCTCGGACTAATTCAGATGAGCTCATCCCACTGAATTCCGGGCGCGTATTTAGCTTGCCACAACTTTGCCCAAGGGATGTGCGGCTTTACTAGCCAATGCCACTAGATTTTGGCTCCCATTGTGCTGTTGCTTTGTATGGGGTCCCTTATTCCTAATCCTCCATTGGATTTTGATTGACATACCTCAGTCCATTTAAAAAGGGCCCATTTCCTGTTGAGTCCATTAGAGCCCCATAGAAAGCCCCGTTGAAGGTTACGGATGGCCTTGAGCACCCATTTGGGAGCCGCTAGAATGGAAAAATGTTACAAAGGGATTGCTTGGAGGACCGATTTGATCAAAGTAAGCCGAATGGCTATATTGAGCGATCTGTAGGTCCAAGATGAAAGTCGCGCTTCCAATTTATCCAACAGCGTGCTTGAGGGCAGATGCCATGAGAGGAGCACCGAAATACTTGGAGGGCAGCACAGCAATAGAGAAACCCAGAATACGAGCAATATTACATTGAGTGGAGACAGGAAAATTGAGAAGAAAATCTAGGATTTGGAGGCATTAATCGAGGTTCCAGAGGCTTCATAAAAAAGAGAGAGCAGGGCTTTAAAGGCTTTGGCTTCTTGAGAGGAGGGATGACCAAAGAGCATCATGTCATCCACGAATTTCTGATGAGATAACGGATGAAGACCATGGATCACTAAACCTTTGATCGCCTGTGAGGAAACAACATGGTGGAGGAGGCGACTGATTCCTTCCGTCATAAGAACAAAAATGAAAGGGGAGAGGGGATCCCCTTCACCAATGCCTCTCGGCAGACGGAAGGGAATGGACGGGGAGCCAATGAGGAGAACCGAAAAGCAAGGAGAGGTTATGAGGTTCATGATCCAACGAGTCCAGGTTGCACTGAATCCAAAGGCTAGCAGCATTTGCTGGATATATTCCCAACTGAGCTTGTCGAAGGCTTTAGATAGATCAAGCTTCATTATCATGCCTGGTTTTTTGAGAATTTTTAAAGAGTGGATCACTTCGTTGGACAAGATGATGCCATCCATAATCTGATGCCCCTCAACATAACCCGTTTGCTCCGGAAGGATTGGAAGAGGGACGAGAGGTTTAAGTCTATTGGCCACAACTTTGGATATGAGCTTGTAGATGACATTACAAAGGGAAATTGGCCTGTATTTATCTGGCGTGTTAGCTTATTCGCCTTTGGGGACAAGAGAAATGAAGGTGGAATTGAGGGAGGGAAGGACCTAGTGCATGGAACGAGATTCTTCCACTAAGTCCAACACTTCAGCACTGATCAAATCCCAGAATTCATGAAAGAAATTGGAGGTAAAACCATCAGGTCCAGGTTCCTTACCATCTTTGAGTTGAGCCATAGCTTCTTCGACTTCCTGCATGGTGACCTGTTTTAGGAGATTTTGATTCTGATCATCCGTGATTATCTTTGGGATGTGCTGTGTAACTGATTTAATGGCGGATGCGCGACTCCCTGGTTGTTCTTTGAGTGCTTCCTGGAAGTAATCTTTGAATTCCTTCTCAATATCTTTATCCTTTTCTAATCTGCTCCCCTATCTGGTGTTGATGAAGGCTATGTTGTTTTGCATTCTACGTTGGATGGTGGATCGGTGAAAGAATTTTGTATTCTTTTCGCCTTCCTTTAGCCACATGATTCGAGATTTTTGCCTCCATAGTATTTCCTCCTGTAGCCTTCGGGCTTCTAACTCTATCCATAGGGTGTGCTCCTTGTCTGCTAATTCTTTTGTCCTTCCCTCTGTTATGATTGTTTGCTGAAGAGCGCACATGTTCTGCTCCAGACTTTTCCGTGCTTCCATAATGTTACCAAATTTTGATTTGTTCCAGGCCTTGATAGCTTGCTTGAGGTGTCTGAGCTTCTGTTGAAATTGGAACATTTTTTCTCCTGCTGGGGGCGTGAAGGACTTCTAGACAGCTTGCACCATTTATTTGAATTCTGGATGAGTGAACCAGAAGGACTCAAAGCGGAATGTGCGATTGCATTGTTTACCTCGACGCGTCCATTGGAGCATGATGGGCCAATGATCAGAGCTGCCTTGGGGTAGGATGGAGGCGTAAAACTCTCCGCCCATATGAATGGCATTGTCTGAAATGAGAAAGCGATCTAATCTAGACGCGATATGGTGTGATCCTCTTCGTTTGTTTGTCCAGGTAAACATACCATTTGAGGTTTGTACATCAATGAGCTGATTTGTTTGTATGAACTCTTTGAGGCCTGTGCTGTCCTCTTCTAATCTCATCCGCCCTCCCTTTTTTTCCTTTAGATTCGTGATGATATTGCAGTCTCCCCCGCTTATCTAGAGATGGTGTTGTCTAGTTGCATTGAGCACTGTAAGTGCCTCCAGCACTTCTAATTTTTTATGCAAGTCTTGCGGGAAATAGGTGTTGGTAAGTAAACCATGCAGCTCTGTCCCTAGGATATGAAATGTAGCTTGAATGAAATTACGTGAGGCATGAAAATCCTGTAGAGTGAGGATCGACGTAATCCACACTATAGCAAGTCCCCTTGAGGTTCCTATCGCATCTACTGATACAGATCGACTGCCAGGCCAGGCTTTGCGTAGGATTTTTCAAGAAGGACATTAGTACTTTTTGTTTCCTGGAGAAAAACAATTGCCAGTTTCTCTAACTGAATCATGACTTTTAACATTCTGTGTTTTGAGGGGCTATGGAGCCCTCTCATATTCCATGAGATGAGCTTCATAAGGAACAATGATGTTGGGGCTTATAGAAATTCGTCAGCTTTGGGAATCTCCCAGATTCCATTAAGATCTCGCCCAAAATGATAGTTTGCTGTAAATTAGTTTTGCATCCTCCTTTTTTTGTTTCTTTTAGTATTTTATTTCCATCCCAAGGACTGCCTTCTTGTATGCCCAAACATTTATTGTGTTGCGCCTTGGTGAGAACCCCTTCCAGTCTATCTGTTTCCCATGGAGGTATGGAGTTGTATTCTTTCTGCTTGCATGCTGTTTCAAGTTTGAGGATATCCAACCCATCTAGACTCACAGTCTCTGGATCTTCCTCCAGAATGATAGGGATGTTCTGAGGATCGTCTGAGCTACCTTCTTGCAAGCTCAGAGCTAAGGCTGCATCAAGGTCCATGGCTGAGGGTTGAAGATCTGCTGCAGAATCCGAGATTTTTGCATCCAAGGAGGGAGTGAGATTTGAGGGCGAAGGGGTAGATGGATCTACAGGAGGATTGAGAGGCTTGGATGAGGATGAAGGGGCTGGAGAGGCCTGAGAATCCTGTCAGGGCTTGAGAGAGGTATCACGAGGGGTGAGGATTTGGAAACGGTTTTGGGATTCAATCTTCTTGGGACTAGAGGGGGCAGCCGAATGTTTTTTGGCATGCCTTCGGCAAGAGGTCACTTTTGTGAAGCCATCTAAATCTTTATTAGCTTCATTGACATCGGCTTTGATCTGTATATTCAAGGGGCATTCCCTAAAGAGATGGCCATTCAAATGGCATTTGTGGCAACGAAAAGGAATGTGTTCATAATCTAAAGGTTGATTCCACTGAAAATCATCATGAAAGAGACTTACCGTGTCTACAAGAGTTTTTTTGAGCTGCATTTGGACGCAGATCATGGCGTGGGAGGTGAATCTTCTATTTTTGGTTTCCTCTGCCACTTTGATGAAGGTGCCAATGCTATTTCCAATGTCCTTTAATGTTTCTTCTTTCCAGTATTCTGAGGGCAGGGGATACATACGGATCCAGACTGGAGCGTGACTGAGATCCTCCGTGTCTGGATTGAATCTGGGCTTCCAGTCATGAAGGAAGAGACCCAAGGAGTTGAAGAAGTATGGACCACCATCAAATACTCTTGTCTTGTCCTCCAGGCAGCGAAAAATAGCTATGAAGAAGCCCTTGGGACCTAATAATAGGGAGACTTGTCCTTTGGGCTTCCATTTTGAGTCTATCCACCCATGAAGGGCCTTCTCAGTAGGCCAGAAGCTAAGAAACTTGCCAATCAGTGCATGATCCTTCAGGTACTGTATTTCTCCATTGATTCGATGACTTGGTAGCTCGACTTGGATTCGTTCTTTAGCTTTTGGAATGCATGTGGTTGACGTCGCCTTTGGTTGTGATGCATCCGGATATGTGTCGTCTTTGTCATTTGTGTTTGGGATCTCCACGGTTGCATTGATCCGTTCTGGGCTCTGATCACGTACTGGGCTTTGATCGCATACTGGGGTTTTGCCAGTTGAAAACAGGGGAATAGAAAATGATGAGAAATCCGCCTTTCGTAATGAGGAGGGTGGGGGAGGAACGGACCCCGTCCCTCCCGTCCGACTGGCCATACTGAGATAAAGACCAGCCTCCCATAGATTGGATGACCAGTTGCACCATTCAGGAAAGCGGTCAACAGGTTGCAGAGGTGCATATCTGTACATCTACTGCAGAGGGCAGAGCTGCGGATGCTAGGGTTTTCGATCCAAGGGCCCCCCATATTTAAAAATATATTGATAAGAATGTGATCTACAAGAAAAATTATTTCAATGTTTATATTAAATAAAATATCTCAATGTCAACTATGTATATAATATATACGATTAAAAAAAAGGCTATGTATGTTATTGTTGAAGGCTCGAAAATCGTTGCCTCAACAAGGGGGATAACCACCTGGTCTGGACTTTAGGACAACTCCTTTTCCGTCTGGGTGTAACGAATAAAATATATAAATAATATAGATATAATGTAAAAGATAATAATCATAAATAATAGTTAGTTAAGCTAGTAATTAGGTTGAAGAGACATGTCTAATAGGACATGACTCTTCATGAAGAGACACTTGCTTGGTATATATGCAAGCCTCTCGTTTTCATTTGTTATTCATTCTTATTTATTTTATCTAATATAATATTTATATCCTAAATGGATATCTTCATATACCAAGACTTTTGGAGTAATTAAATTGTAGAAGGAACTTTGTTTGCTTCAATTGGTATCAGAGTAGTTTGATCATCTAGGTTGTTTAACCAGTGCATAGAGCTCATTCTCCTATCCAAGTTTTTAACTATCGAAATTCGTCAACCTTGTTGCCATATAATTGAAGCATTTTGCTCAATATTTGGGAGTTTCTCCTTTTCTCATTCCATTTTTCTAGACCTTTAGCCGTAAAAAAAAAATTAGCCCATAATAATAATATTCTATATTAATATATATATATATATAGATTATATTATATATTAATATATATAATATATATAAAGTAAATAAATTAAAAAAGAAGAAGAAAAAAAAGTAAAAGAAAAAACAAAACGGATACAAAATATCGTACCAAGTATATTTAAAAAAAATTACATCGAGAAGCTCATGGTTTTAAAAACAACCCATGGTAATAGCCCATGGTATTTTAAAAGTAAAAGATATTTCGATAACATTGGAGAAAAAAAGTTGTGATCTGAATAATTTTAATCATTCAAATCTAAAGATTGTGACCATACCAAGAGTCAGTCTCATCCAAATTTTAAGAGGAAAAAAAATATTACTATAATTATAAAAAGGGATATTATATAAGCCTTATATAGTTACATATAAAAGGAAAAGCGAGTCTCAAAAAAGTATATATAAATTTTATATAATTATAATTTATAATATATAAAATTAAATTATATAATAATGAAAATTATAAATAATAGATATTAAATAAAAAATTATTATTATAACAAAAAATTATTGAAAGAGTGAAAAGAAACAAGAAGAAGAAGAAAAGATATTTGAAATATATAAAATATATCTTATATTTTTATAACAGAGAGTGGAATATAGATATATTATATAATATATAAATATTATATAACTAATTATATATATAAACAATAAAAAGAAAAAGGAAAATAAAAGAAGTGAAGAAAAAGAAAAAATATGGAATCCATGAGTAAGGAACAAAGACAATCAATCACAAGAGATATAGAACAATTAATTACAATATTTGAGCGACATGAGAAGAGAAATGGAGTGGATTCCTTGTTCTATTGTCTACATCCATCATCACTCCCACACAATGATGTTATCCAGTGTACTGAGAAAGTGGAGCTAAAAGATCACAGAATGACAAAATAGCCAAAATTCAACAAAGCAAGGAAGTGTTAGAAGGTGAACATAAAAATCTTATGGATATACATTACAAAGAAATCATGGAAAAGGACGAAGAAATTTCTCGTCTCAAGGACCATGTCGAAAAATTGTTGGCACAAGTGAAGAAGACTAAAATCACAAATAAATAACTCAAGAAGCACTTATCAGAACAAGAAGAGGAAACTTTGCGTTTAAAGAACCTTAATAAAAATTTATTAACAAATCAGAGATCTAAAAGATGAAAAACTTAAAATTGAAAACACTAAAAATAAGGTTGATCAATTAAAAACCAAAGAACTTTTACATCTGAGAAACCATAATCAAAGTCTACTCAGTCAAACTAAGAAACTTAAGGAGGTTAAGAAAGCATTAAGAGATAAGTTGGAACAAGTCACTCAAGGAGAAGTATCGAAATCTCCAGACACAATAGTTCAAGTCGAAAATAAGGGAACAAATACTGATCTAGTGAATATGACAACTCAAGAAGACAAGCCAATTGAAGAAACGACACAAGTAAATGTTGCAGTGAAAATAATGGACATTCCAAGTGAATGTTCAATAACCAACTCAACAACATCTTCATGAGAAGAAAATCTATAAACTTTGTATCGGCATCCGAATCATGAGAATAGGTGAATCAACAGAGCTACATATTTTAACCAGTCAGAGCTGAAACAACAAACTGATGTTCCAAATAATAATGACGTAAAATCAATCCAGTCTTATGCTAACAAGTCGTTACAAAACTCCAGTGATCAGAGTACTATACAGAAAATTAACTTGGGATGGTCTGATCCCTTCTCAGTGTGAAAATTTTGTTTGTCACTAAGAAGATCATATCAACTTGTATCAACAAGGACGACTAGTTCGAGAAAGAAAGACATTCAAAGCCGAAAAAGAGATCAAGCCTTTTTCATTGACAAGCTTTGACGACAAAGAATTTTGAGGAAGAAGGCAATGTAACGAATAAAATATATAAATAATATAGATATAATGTAAAAGATAATAATCATAAATAATAGTTAGTTAAGCTAGTAATTAGGTTGAAGAGGCATGTCTAATAGGACATGACTCTTCATGAAGAGACACTTGCTTGGTATATAAACAAGCCTCTCCTTCTAATTTGTCATTCATTCTTATTCATATTTAATATAATATTTGTATCCTAATGGATATCTTGATATTCCATGTCTTTTGGAGTAATTAATCTATAGAAGAAACTTTGTTCACTTCATTGGGATAGTGGCTCTGACTAGGGATAATGGGATTAGTTTCCCAATCTATTTTTATGATTGAGCTAATGGGATGATGTTTTTGAGATTTTTTGGAGTAATACTTAACCTCAAACTAATCTAATCTAACTAATAATCACGTGCAATTTGTCTTAATCAAAAATATTTATCTAACTATAACTATCCTTGGAGTAACATGATATATGTGATCTAAAATGATATTTGAGAGTAATTGAGAATAAAGATCATTCAATTACAATAAGAAGTGAAACCGTTTAACAATGATCGTTTCGTATAAAAAGTTAGCCGAAACAATATGAGAGATATATGTTATAAAATTCATTCATGTATTTAGTATAAAATATAAATCTTCATCATACAATAGTGAAATAATGGCAATCTAAAATTCAAATTCATGCATAAATAACTTGAAGATAATGTATTACTTGATGCATAAGTAAAAGGAATTAAGAGATAAAAGTACCATTTATAATACATTTTACTCATGTGCTCTAGCAATATAGGTCTACTTTCAAATCATCCAGTACAAAAGTGCAATTTCAATAGAAGATGTCAAATTCAAGTATAAAATAATCATGTTCCATTAATTTCACTAGAACCTCCTCAAAGGGAGTAGAAATGCATGTTCTGGAGAATGTTTCCAATAAAATTTCTAGAACCCTCTCTAAATTCATGAGAGGGGTTTAAATACTAACTTATTAAATTAAAAATATATTATTACAAAAACGTTGAGGAGCTTTAAAGGAACTGCCTCAATTTAAGGAAAATAAAACAAAAATAGAAATATGCATAATGACTAATCATGCATTCGATCTTTCATATCACAAATATCTAGCATGGTTTTAAGGAGTGTAGGTTTTCCAACTCTGGCTTTCAGTGTTCCTGTAAACATGACATTGATGAGCGCTGGCACCATTTTCTCAGTAGAAACAATTAGGCATTTCAGAGTCATACACGAACTATGTGGTTTTACTAGATATTGCCAATATGTCTCCCAATTTAACCCAACCACTTGCCTATTTGCTTACGTTCTTTTTTCTCTTACTTGTTTCCACTATAATTCAAGTTGTCTTTTGCTTGGAAGGAAACCAGGAGTGGTTTCTACCAGAAGATTAACACTACGAAAATTTTCAAATGCACTTTCAATGATGTTGTTTTCCACTGCTGCTGCATCCTCTATTGCCTATTCTACCTCTTTTATCCAAGAACCCCAGCTTGCGAATAACATCTCCTTATGTGATTCATCTAGCTTGGGCATGTTGGCTCTTCTCCCATTCTCAGAATTTTTCCAAGTTATGAAATCCGAAACCTTTCCAAGAATTTCATCATATTCCGGTTGCAATTCCACAACTTGGCTCGTTCACTTGTTGCTTATTTCACAGTGAGAGTTCCACTGCGAGATTTTTTTGCATAGCAATTCTTTTTGGTGTGTGAGCTCAGAGTTGAGGCTGAGTGCTTTGGTGATAAACTAATCAATCTTTGGGTCATCCTTATACCGATCTTTTATGCTCTATATCTATGCCTCCTTATCTTCCAAGCTTCTTCGATGTTCTATTTGCATTTGTTGGAACTCCTGTTGTAACATCCAATTCTATTTTTGGTTGTTGGTTGGTTTTGGCTTGCTATAACTGTTGTTCTAGTAAAAAAATTTGTTTTCTTTTTCTTTAAGCAATAGTTGTACATCTATTTCTTTGTCAATAGTTTCTGTAGCATATGCACCTATGAACTTCGAGAGCCTGGTGAATCTTTCTAGAGGACATCCATCGACTCATTGTTTGGAGTGGTAGTAGTTGTGGATTCCATTTTTATTTTCCTTCAGTATCATTTAACAATGTCCTTGTGTTGTGGGCTATAAAATACATCAAGAGGGGGAATTTCTTCTATTCTTAAAAAAATCTGAGAGGTGGGGGTAATATGAATGTGTTCTATTTCTTGAGTATTCACAGTTCCCCCTGTTATAATTTCCAGAGTTATTTCGTGATATGTCATTTGTGTCTCCAGTGCTTGTTTCTCTGTGTTGACTTTTTTGTTGAAATTATCCCACTCCTCTTCCAAATCAATTACCAAATGCTTTATTAGCTATATAGGGGGGGGAGTATGGGTTTCAATCTGCTTGATGGTCGAAGTCTCTTCATCTATCTTTGTTATAGACTGGGCTATATCCTCGATTAATTCCCTACTCCTGTTTTTCTTATTTTTTGAAGACTTCTGAGATTCTTTTACAAAATTGGTTTTATATTTTTCCTTGGAGTCACCATCTATGCTTCTGCTAGGAGTAGGCTCCCTTATTGGTTCAGTTAACAATTTTGTCCAATGAGACCTTTGATAATCTCTTTTCTCTGTAGCTATAAACTATTTCAAGACCTTCTTGATAAAAAAGTATCATTGTCATATGCTTCACTTCTTTGGAGGAGATCTTCTGTAATAAAAAATCATCAAATGGGTCCTTCTCATGGCTAAATATTTTTACTTTGACCATAGTGGTAAAATCCTTGAAAATACCGAATGGATCATATTATCTTCTGAGGAACTTAGGTAATTGTAGAGACAAAATATTGTCTACTTACTTGAACACATGTCCAAGGTCATGCAATTCAAACACTCCACATGAAATAGGAAATTGAGGCCAAATGGCCTCTTTGACTCCTTCAATGCTTTTCTCATCCCTCCTTCGCTGGATGTCTGATAGGCTACCTCTCTAGCCATTAATTTATCCACGACGTAGAAAGGGAGAACATGGGGAGAGGCGATGCTATCAAACACTCTAATATATGTAAATGTCTCTTCCCCAAACCATAGGTTTTAATATCATCATAGGTTTTAATATCGTCATAATTCCAACCAAAGGCATTCTTATATTGATTCAACAGATGTATAAAAGCTGATTTTTCTTCCGATGTGAATCCAAGAGCTAGATTGATGTTTCGTGGTTTTGAGTCAGTCCTGAGATTGATTAATTCATACCTTAGAGTTGAACTTTAAATTTTTCAATTAGTAGATCTTTTGAATCTATCTTTTAGGTCATCTAAATCTTCCAATTTAACTAAAGATTCTGGTATAATGTTGTTGTTGGTTTCTAGCTTTAGTTGGTTGTCATGTTGGTCTTCATCAACTATCTAGTCATCATAAGAACTTTCTAAAGTGAGGAAGCTTATGATATTGGGATCATTGTTAAATACTCTCCAGTTGGTGATATTATCAAGAATAGATGACATAAAAATTAATTCAATAGAGAATCAATCTGGGTTGTAATCTTATGGTGGAATAAGCTTGGAAGCTACATTAGTTAGGAGATCGGTGCTAACATTTTGGAGTCTTGGGATAGAGGAAATATTAAACGTTGTAAAATGTGAGGTCAGGTCTTGGACTAATGATTGATAGTGTTTAAAATTTCTTGACAGATAGTGTATAGTATTTCTTACTTCTCTAATGAAAATTTCAGAATCTACAAACACTTGGAGGTATTTGATATTAAGACCAATTGCTTGGTACAAACGTTGAACCAATGCTTCATATTCAAAAATGTTGTATGTATAATCAAATTCAATTCTACATGCTAGCATAGTGTTTTCCCCTTCTCGGCTAACTAATATGCATCCTAGCCCTGCTCCATCATTGGATCTAGATCCATCAAAAAATAATTTCCAAAATAAAGATTTATGTACATATTTATCTACAAAATTCACACATTTAGAGGTGTCTCTTTGGGAATAATTTTCGATTTGATATAAAATAGAGTTTTCTAAGAAAGGTGAAGTATGAGCATTGAAATTCACTAGGAATGACTCAACAAAATAGTTTCCGATTATATTATTCCTATATGCTAACGACTCATTTTCTCCTTCTAGCTCTGTCACTATATATTTTTTATGTTTCTCTCGATCAACATTTATCTTATTTGGATTGCCATTATAGGGAAGCCAAATGTGAGACCAGTCAGTTGTGAAGTAACCATGGAGCTTTACTGACCAATCCATAGTATGAATTAAGCCATAGAATTCAGGAATGTTAGCTACAAGTATATCAATGACTTGAAAAAATTTTGGGTTTCATAAAATTCTAATGGTTACTTGATCCAGTTCTCCGGCAACTTCTACTTGCGATCGATCTAATTGTAATATTCGTACTACATATTTTTTAAGTTGGATGTTTAACTTAGCGCAGACTGTTCTAGGAAAAATGTTAGATGAAGCACCAAAATCAACTAAAAACTTGTGC
This sequence comes from Pinus taeda, assembly GCA_000404065.3. Taxonomy (NCBI): domain Eukaryota; kingdom Viridiplantae; phylum Streptophyta; class Pinopsida; order Pinales; family Pinaceae; genus Pinus; species Pinus taeda. The sequence goes on from APFE030379801.1 coordinate 40,866, forward strand.
AAGCTTTTATTAAAGAGTTAAAAAGTAAGGAGAAATGGCAGAGTATGAGATTTAGATCTTCCATCAATTAGAGCGATGTCTGTTCGATCAATTTTGTTTACAGAAATATTAGGGGGTCTTCCCATTTCTTGAGTGACCTGTGATATTACTCTGGCAGGAAGCAGGGTAGTAGGAACTACTTTGAGTTCTTTCAGAAGTAGCTTCTGTTGATGTTTTAATTTACTAAGCTCATGAAAGGTGATGTGTTCCCTAGTTTTCTTCATATCCTTAATAATATTGTATTCCATTTCATCGGTAATTATTAGAGTTTTAGATGAGGGTGAAGGATATAATTAGCTATAGTTTGTTTTAGTAGATTTCAGTGAATATTTCTTCCCTACGACATTATCTCTGGGAGGTGGCATTGAATTTTTTTATTCTGAACTTGATTGAGGTGGATCAAGCTGATTTCTTCTTTTAGTGGCTATAGGTAATGCTTCCTGATCCTCTTCATTTAAAAGGATAAAATACCACATTCCTTATAACTCCACTATTTCTTCATCGCTAGTTTGTTCTTCACTTAAGGCTTATTCCTCATCTCCATCTGATTTAGCGTTAGATATATCATTTAGAGGTTAAGGATCGGTTGGGGAATTCCTTTTATATGGCCTAAAAGGTTTCTTGGAAGAAGATTCTGCTACATTTTTTTTTTATGTCAACCATTTCGTTAGAAATGGCTGAGGACTCTTTGTAACCATTTGAGGTCAAAAGGATTCTTTGGTGGTTTTTTCCTAGAATCATCTCTAAAGGTTACTTTCTTCGATTTTCTTTCCTCTAATTCATTTTTCTTTTCTACATCCAAGATACATTTTTCAACAACTATTGCTTCTTTCATATTTTCTGCTAACGTTAGTTTGACAACTCAATCAACAAAGATGGTTGTGTTTGAAGGTAGAGCAGAAATGTACCATTCATTTCGAACCTCCTCGCTAGGCTTGGATGCTATAGGTATTTTATTCAATAACGTATTGAAATGTGAGTTGAAGTCCTTAATGGGTTCTTTTACTTCGACTTTCAAATTGGAGAGGTCATTTTTCAAAGTTGTGGTAGACCTATCATCTCCAATTTTAGTTAAAAATTGCTCTTCAAAAGCATCCCAACTATTAAGAGAGCTTGATGGTAATGAAAAGTACCATGATCATGTTGCTCCTTGTAGAGTATATTGGAATATCTTACGACTACATCTTCTTCTGCTACTCCATTCAAATTAATGGATAACTTGAAATTATTTATATGTTCTTTAGCTAACAGGCCATTATCAGGGTTAAATTTTGGTAACCATTTTCCTTAATGTGTTGGCAATTGGGACAAAGGTCCAGCCATTCTAATAGCTATTGGGTTGGTCCATGGCCTTGGTTGAGGTTGATTATGTGCCATCGTTGGAATATTAGTAAAAGAGGGTTAAACAGTGATTAAAGTTGATTAGGTAGAGGATGGTGTGACTCCTGTATGTGTGTGAAACACAATTTGGAGTTAGGAAGTGAGTGTCTGACCTTGCAATGATATGGATGGAATGGACGATGATTATGAAAGAACCTCACTATGAGATTTTGATGGTGTCTTCTTAGCCTTTTTACGACTTGGTAGAGGGAACTCAAATGGTGGGATTCAAAGTTTTTCACTTTCTTCTTTACTTAGTGGTTGTGATCTGATATATTGAGAAGTTACACTACCTTAGGATAACTTAGATCTTATTGAGATATTGAAATACCCTACAATTTGTGGATCAAAGATTGTAATTCAGGGGGTTCAAAAGAAGAACTATCTGGCTTGTTTAGAATTTCAGCAATGGGCTCTGTATTTTTCTTTTTAACTTTTCGTTTCGGAATAGGAGATTTGGATTGTGAATGAGAAGTTGGAGGTGATGGTGAGGGAGTATTATTCTCAGAATGGCCTATAGATTTAGATTTACTTGCCATTCAGAGTCACACCCTCCTTCTAGCACCAAATATGCCCAGGGCTTGAAAATCCTTGCCTCAATAAGGGAGATAAACACCCGGTCCAGAACATAGGATAACTCCTTTTCTATTTGGAATAGTGGCTCCGACTGGGGATGATGGGACAAGCTTCCCAATCTATTATTATGCTTGTGCTAACAGGATGATGTTTTTGATATTTTTTGGAGTAATACTTAACCTCAAACTAATCTAATCTAACGAATAATCACGTGGAATTTGTCTTAATCAAAAATATCTATCTAACTATAACTATCCCCAGAGTAACATGATATATGCAATGTAAAATGATATCTGAAAGTAATTGATAATAAAGACTGTTTAATTATGATAAGAAGTGAATCCATTTAACAATTATCATTTCATATTAAAAGTTAGCCAAAACGATATGAGATATGCATAAAAATCATTCATGTATTTAGTGTAAACTATAAATCATCATCAGACAATAGTGCAATAATGGCAATGTAAAATTCAAACTTTCATACATAAATAACTTGAAGATAATGTATTACTTGACACATAAGTAAAAGGAATTAAGAGATAAAAGTACCATTTATAATACATTCTGGTCATGTGCTCCAACAATATTGATCTACTTTAAAATCATCCAACATCATCTAAGAGTACATAAGTGAAATTTGAGTAAAAGATGTCAAATTCAAGTAGAAAATAAATCATCTTCCATTAATTTCACCAGAACCTCCTTAGAGGTAGCAAAAGTGCATGTTCTGAAGAATGTTTCTAATAAAAATTTTGGACCCCTCTCTAAATGCATGAGAGGGGTTTAAATACTAACTTATGAAACTAAAAATAGATTATTACAAAAAAAATTGATGAGGTTTAAATGACCTGCGTCAATTTAAGCAAAATAAAATAAAAATAGAAATTTACATAATGAGTAATCCTGCATTCAATCTTTCAAATCCCAAATATCTAACATGGTCTTGAAGAGTGTAGGTTGGCTGACTTCAACTTTCAGTTGTCCTGTAAGCACAGTATTGATGAGCGTTGGCACCATTTTCTCGATAGAAACAATTAGGCATTTTAGGGTCATACACTAGCTGTGTTTTTTTACAGGATATTGCCAATATGTCTCCCAGTTTAATCTAGTCACTTGCCTAATTGGTTATGTTCTTTCTTCTGCTACATGTTTCCACTTTAATTCAAGTTGTTTTGCATTTGGAAGGAAGCCAAGAGTGGTTTCTTCCACAAGATTAGCACTATGAAAATTTTCATTTACACTTTCAATAATGTTGTTTGTCACTGTTGTTGTATCCTCTATTTCATATTCTGCCTCTTTTAGCCAATAACCCCAACTTGCAAATAAGATCTCCTTGTGTGATTCATCTAGTTTGGGAATGTCGACTCTTCTACGATTTTCAGAATTTCCCATGTTATGAAATCTAAAAACTTGTTAAGAATTTCATCATATTCCAGTCGCAATTGCACAAGTTGGCTCACTAACTTGTCACTTATTTCACAGTGAGAGTTCCACTGCGCGATTTTTTGGCATATTAATTATTTTTAGTGTGTGAGCTTCGAGTTGAGGCTGACTGCTTCAATGACAAACTGATCAATCTTTGGGTCATCCTTATGCAGATATTTTATGCTCTGTATCTGTGCCTCTTTACCTGCCAAGCTGCTTTGATGTTTTATTTTCATTTGTTGGAACACCTGTTGTAACTTAGCCAACTGTATTTCTACTTGTTGGTTGGTTTTGGCTTCCTCTAAGTGTTGTTATAGTGACAAAATTTTGTTTCCTTTTTCTTTAAGAAACAATTTTACTTCTATTTATTTGTCAATAGTTGACGTAGTGTATGCACCTATGAACTGCGAGAGCCTGGTCAGGTTGGCCGATGAGTCGATGGATGAGTCTTTCGAGAGGACATCCATCAATTCATTGTCTGGAGTGTTTGCAGTTGTGGATTCCAATTTTATTTTCTTTCTCTATCTTTTAACAATGACCTTGTGTTGTGGGTTAAAATACATCAAGAGGGCGAATTTCTTCTATTCTTAAAACAATCTGAGAGGTGGGGGTAAGGAGAACGTGTTTTATTTCTTGAGTATTCACAGTTCCCCCTATTATAACTTCTGGATTTGTTTCTTGATGTGTTATTTGTGTCTCGAGTGCTTGTTTCTTTGTGTTGAGTTTTTTGTTGAAAGTATCCCACTCCTCTTCCAAATCAATTACCAGAGGCTTTATTAGTCGTATAGGGGGAGTATGGGTTTCAGCCTGCTTGATGGTCAAATTATGTTCATATGTCTTTATTGTAGACTGGGATGTATCCTGGATTGATTCCTTACTCCTTCTTTTCTTATTTTATGAAGACTTCTCAGATGCCTTTCCAGAATTGATTTTAGATATTTCCTTAGAGTCACCATCTATGCTTATGCTGGGAGTGGGCTCGCTTATTGGTTCAATTAACAATTTGTCCAATGGGACCTTTGATAATCTCTATTCTCTATAGCTATAAAATGTTTCAAGACCTTCTTGATCAAAAAGTATCTGTGCATATGCTTCACTTCTTTGAAGGCATTCTTCTTTAAGAAAACATCATCAAATGGGTCCTTCTCATGGATGAATATTTTTCTTTGACCATAGTGGTAAAATCCTTGACAATACCAAATGGGTCGTATTGTCTTCCAGGGGACTTAGGTAATCGTAGAGACAAAATATTATCTACTTCCATAAACACATGTCCAAGGTCATGTAATGCAAACACTCCACATGACAGAGGAAATTGAAGCCAAATGGCCTTCTCCAACTCCTTCAATGCTTTGGTCATCCCTCCTTCACTGCATGTCAGATAAGGTATCTCTCTAGCCATTAATATATCTGAGACATAGAAAAGGAGAACATGGGGAGAGGTGATGTTGCAAACACTCTGATATATGTAAATGTCTCTTCCCTGAACCATCGGGATACTATCTCACCTTCTTAAGAGAACCTGGGCGCATCTTAGTTATAAATTTGTTTATGGATAAGAAGTATAACCCCATGACAAATCTTGAAAAAATGTTGTTCAAAATTGGATTCCCACATGTTTTTGTGGTAGATGTGAATAAGAAGTGGGTCTTGAATAGTCCACTTCCATCCCATAAGAGGGAATTTAGAACCAAAAAAAATAGCATCCATAACATAAGCACACATGAAAAACATAGTGTAAACCCTCGAAGCAATACTCCTTTTCCTTCTATACTCTATAATTTCTTTACCTAAATTATCAAATAGGATTTGTGCCCAATCTATTATTGTTGCATTACCATTTTCATCTATTAAAGGTAACTATTATGAGGAGAATTTGTTACTGTTGGGTTTTCCAAATAGTCTACAGAGCATAGCCACAACAAAACAGAAAAGAGAAAAAACAAATGGAGTGGCATACATACAGTTTTTGTCTTTCTTCATTATTTGACCAATTCTTTGTGCAGTCCATTGGTATTCATTTTCTTTGACAAATTTATCAACAAATTGCCTGTTGTAGTTAACTTGTGGCTCTAGTAGGTGGTACATAAGCCTTAGGTTATCTGGAGTGAAAGATCCTATAAATTCTTGGCCTCCTGTTTTGAATTCTCTGTCATATATATCAGCGTAATCAATAATCCACTTAACCATGTCGGTATAGGGGGTTATTTTAGCCACGTGGCTACTTGGTGCATAAATGAGCACACAAGTTCATTTGTGGAAGCATTAGAGGAATCATGCCCATAAATTGTAATCGTTGTCTCAAGAACCCTTGGTTATTCTTCCTCCAGTAACTAATACATAGTCTCCATGTAGACGTCCCTACTTCCCTATTACATGTGGTATCTGTGAATAGAGGAATCATTTCTGACTTCACAAAGGCAACCACTTTCCCTTTCTTCACCATTGCTTTTGGCTCCCTATTCTGTGGATTTTCTATGGAATTTTCATGAGGAACAATTTATCGATAAAAATGATACTGAATGTAGGAATGAATCGATGAAGAAAGCTAGTAAAAGCGATAAAGGTGTTTTATTTGAAATGGAGTAAGAAGATATCAAATCAATCTAAATGGCATTTCACACATAAATGCAATTAATTCTTCATAAATGCTCACTAATGATCCATTAGATTTTAACTTGAATGTCCATAAATATTCACATTGTAAATCGAGAAACAATCTCCTAGGATGGTGAGTCTTTAAACTGCGATAATAGTAGTTTTGCGATTTGTAAAGCAATATCACAGATCACTATATCACATACTTTGTTTTCATTTAACTTACCACTTTTTTGAGTTTGTGCAAGATGTGAGATGTGAGAAACAAACATCGTTACTCATCGATACTCTTTTTGTGAATAATGGACCTTCGTATGTCTTGATGGAAAGATTAAGAGGTGGGTCCAAGATGAGATCACATTTCACAATATCGGCATATAATAGTTTGACGCTTGTGTCGTATGATTGAAATGTGATGCGAGAGGGCTATTATATCATCGCAATATCACAGATCACAATACTTTGAGGTAACCTCTTAAGCAACGTCTTTTATAGATAGTGATGTTGCGATGTGAGACTTTAGATTTTAAATGAATCTTTAAGGACTTTCTAACATTATGACCGCTTTTTGATTATAGATTTACTTTTTTTATTGTTTCATCATAGATCGTGGTGGGTTATAAAGGTATCATTTGTGATGCATTTCATGCTAAATAATAAAAAGTAGCATTTATATGGCTTTATAGGTTTTTTTTTATATCTTGATTTATTCTACAAATAAAAGAAATATCTACATGCTAGGATTAATTTTTTGGGTACATGCATTTTTGAAAGGGTCCCCATTTATTAAAGTAGTTTTTTACTACTAGATTTAATAAATGGGGGGTTGTTGACAAGCACAAAAATTATATATAAAGTAATTGCAAAAAAAAATATGGTTAAAGAATTTCATCTAATATAATCGTTCTACATTTCTGCTCATAGTTTTGTTCAAAATAAACTTTAAGATTTGTTGGAATTTCATATTTAACTTGTGTAGTAAATCCAAATAACCAAAAAACTATGAAGGCATTGAATCTATATATGCTCCAAAAATTAAATTTATATTATATATATCAAACTTAAATATAGATCTATAAGCATAAAGAGGAATCAAATCTCTTGAGGTACTTTAAAAAACGTTTGCACCTCAAGATATTTGATCCCTATTGATGATTCCTAGATATGTGCTTAATATGGATCTATACTAAGTTATCAAATATTTCATGGCCCACCCTTATATGCCATAGCAATGTCTCATTTTTCTTGCTTAAGTAGAAACTTACTCTAGAGTTATCAAAGACATGTACATTTTTGTGTCTTAATTTCCTTTCCCACTAGCTTTCCATTCTACAATTTTCTTATCTCACAATATTTATAAAAACATGTTACATCATATACATTATAAGCCATATAACTTACACTTAGAATATTGTGCTTAATACCATCCAAATACAAAACATTTTGGCCCTTGATCTTCTCATCTTAATAACTACACCCTTCCTTTCATTTGTGCTAGAGCATTATTTACAAAGGTGATACTTCCTTTCCTACTTTCATTTAGAAATAATAATATACCTTATCTCTAGTTATGTGCTTTGAGCAAATTCTATCTACATACCATTTCCTTATTCTTCATGTGCAAAAGGAGCAAGCCCACACTCTTACGTTTTCTTAGTATTTCGTTTCCATTTCTTCGTATTTATTGGATGTTTAGATTGTTTAGGGATCAATTTTTTATGAGGGAAATCAAACTTGCTTCTACACACACTAGGCTTGTGGCCAAAGATATTACGCTTAAACAACATAATCTCATTTCACAAAAGAGAAAATGATCTTCTATTCCCAACAAACAAACTTGTAGATCTAGGAATTTGAGAATATATGGAACTAGAAGCAATTATACAATTAATGGATCTAAGCCCAAAATTATGAAAGGCATAAAAATTTCCATAGAATGAATTTGGGTACGTGAAATTTGAAAAGCATTGAGTTTGAGGAAATTAATTTTACCTCAGATAACTTGTTTATTGGATTACACATCTGCTAGGAAAAACATTTGAAGATTCGATTGATTCTGGTCCTTGTCTTTTTCTTCTCTAATTTGTATGTTTGTAACTTCAATGACTGTCCCTTGAGTTGCTCACATATATTTGAATACTCTTTTTCCTATGGACCTACTTTTTTCCTTTGTTTTTAAACTTTTTTGGGGATATACATAAACAAGGCCTATCTTTTTTGCAGGGTATCTTTGACTGTTGATAATGTTTTTTCCCCAAGAAAAAAGTGCAATTTTCATTAATAAATTAAGAAAATTACAAGCTGAATCTCCAACATGTATGAGGTGCATTCACTTGAAGTTAGAAAGAGACAATGTTTAGATATTTACAAAAATCAACATGATAATTACAATAATTTAGCCAAAACAGCAACAATAATCCATATACTCCACTATGAGTCTAGAAAATAACTCTAACGACAAAAATAAAAAAGAAATGATCATGAAGATCATTCAGAGAGGTTTCCATCCACATCGATTAATGGACAATGAAATACATGGAAGAAATCCCCATCCCTAAATTCCCAAATCAACCACTATCGCCTAGTCACTTGGGTAGCCTCTTTGGATAGAAGATCAATGACATCATTCCATTCGCTAAGAACAGAGGAGGCCTCTAGAGCGTGATTTGGTGACAGATGCCGAAGAGGTCCAAGAGTCCATCCTAGTGAGCGCCACCCCAACAACACCCTCATCATGAACTATTGCGTGAGGAGGAGTCGCCTGAGATGATACTTCCATCTCCACCATTTGGGTGCTCGCCTTAACAAAGGTTCTCGGGGTTCTCGAGCTTCTACCAATTACCAGGGGGAAATATTTGAATAAATGGTGAACCTCATGAAAATGCCTACATCTAAATGGGATACCCTCATAGTCCAAATTCTACCATCTTATAATATCGACCATTTGAAAGTAGTAGATCTCAACTAATCCTTCTCAGCTATCCAAATGCACAAGAATTCTGGCCATTTCCAGGCAGCTAGAGTCCTGGTACGATCTTCCATGATCAAGGTACACTCCCAAATCATCTCCAATACACCTAAAAATGTCCTTCGCCCATATTGAAGTGGGAGTACCAGGAGGAGTACACATATTGGCGTGGCACCTAAATTTTCCTTTTCCAGATCAAACAGGGGCATCCAATTTTTAAGAAGAGCTAGAGTGATCTCTATGTTCCAATATCGCATCAACACCCAGTCCACTAGCTACAGCAAGGGAAAAATAGGTGCAAACCAACTCGAACACATGGTTATTACTATTGGAATTTTCTCCATTACATTTCCCCAAACCTCTATTGCCCACTTTTTTAAACACCCCAGGGATTAGTTCCCACCATAGACCCTACCCACCAGCACCATTCTTTCTGTCAATGTTGCTTGCTCCATGCCTATGCTAGCCCCAAAAACCAGTATCCTACCACATTCCATTGTCTTCAATGTCTTTGACTTCTTTTTGGTCTTAGGGTCAGAGTATTTTCTTGCACTTTGTTGAGGACTTTCCATCTGTGGGTTCTCATCCGAGTCAGAAGCCCTATGTCCTCCGACTCAGAATCCCTTCATGACATGCCATTAAAAAAACCCCGAGGGGTGAGTATTACAAGTGGAAATTGAGTTTGGAAAACCTTTTGTGCACATCATGGGATCTCTTTGTAGGTTTTAACACTGTATAAAAATTACCTGCATACAAATTATAAAACAAAAAAAATAAACAATGCTAGAGCATAACACATAAAACACATATACATAGATATTTTCCCTTGGATCCCAAAACTGGGTCTACCTGCTTGATTTTTCATTATGTTCCTTTCAATGTTATAATACATATTTATACATGCTGAAGCATCCGACACCATGGACCGAAAACCATCATGCCCAAAAACCATGGATTGAAAACCATTGCATCCTAAACCATGGACTAAAAACCATCGCATCCAAATCCATGTGCAAAAACCATGCAAAACACCATAGGTAGGTCATCCCAACCTAATATAGAGTCAACAACAATTTTCCATGGGGCGTTGCCCGAGACCCCATAGAGGGGTGCTATCCACCACCTTGAAAACCCCTGGACAAGGGGGGCTACCACCCCCTATGAGCCCCCCACTAAGAAATCAATCCAATGAAGGGGGACCTCCACCTGCCCTCTAACCCCTTGGTTCACTATGTAGGCTAGTTGTGTAAAGGATATAAAACAACCCAACATTCTCCCACTTCTTGTTTTCATACCACAGGAGAGCTTTTTCATTTATCCAGCCCTGCAAAGCCCATTTTTTCTCTACACCAAGAGAACTTCTCAAAGCTCACATATTTTTTCAATGCATCTACAATATTCTTCAAAGTGTCCACCTTTACCAGCAACGCCTTTTTGTCTTCTATCATATCCCTCACAAAGTGATATTGAACATCATTGTGCTTTGTCTTTGAATGGTAAGTGGGGTTATTCACCAGGAAAATTTCACTTTAGATGTCACACTCTATCCTTATAGCTCTTTGTACTAACCCCATACTTGAACATAATCTCTGTAACCGAATTGGTTCCTTGCTTGCATGAGTGGCAGCCATGTATTCTACCTCTGTAGTTGATAGTGCCACTATAGATTGTTTCTTCCTCATCCAACTGACTACACCTCCAAATAGGTTAAACACATGCCCACTTGTAGATCTTCACTGATCCAAATCTCCAACCCAGTCTACATCAACAAAGCCACGAATATCTAAAGCTTTGTCCGATCCTGGTCTTCCTTGGTAGGACAAACAATAATCACTAGTGTTACGCAAATACTTGAAGACCCGCTTCATTACTGTCCAATGATCCTTCCCTAGTTTTTAAATAAGCTTGATCAATACTCCTACTTCATGTGAATTGTGCGGTCTAATATAGACCATCGCATACATTAGGCTACCTACTTCACTTGCATATGGAATAAGGACATGTCCTTTTCTTGTGTCTTCGGACATTGTTCAACAGATAACTTTACACCTAGAGGAATAGGAACCTTTACTGGTTTACTATCCTAGATATTAAACCTCTATAGTATTGTCTCAACATACTTCCTCTAGTTTAACGAAATCTTCCTCTTTACACTATCTCTTTTAATTTCCATGCCAAAAATATAGTTTGCAGTACCAAGATCTTTCACGTCGAATTTGGAGGAACATTGGGTTTTCAAATCCTGGATAATTTATTTTTCATTTCCAACCAGCAACATATCATCCACATACAAGACCAAATAAATAACATGGTCAGCAGTTAATTTAAAATACACACAATGATCTACTTTTCTTCTGGTGAAGGCAAGTCGCCATATAAATGTATCAAATTTTTGATACCACATCATTGGTGGTTGTTTTATCCCATACCGAGACTTATTTAACTTGCATACCAATTCTTTCTTACCCTTCACCATAAAACCTTTAGGTTTCTTCATGTATATCACCTTTTCCAAATCCCTGTGAAGAAATGTTGTCTTCACATCCATCTGTTCTACCTCAAAATCAAAAGCAGAAGCAACAGATAATAGTAATCTAATAGAAGCTACCTTGGCAACAGGAGAAAAAATATCACCAAAATTAATTCCCCACACTGGGGAATAACCTTTTGCTACCAACTGAGCTTTGTATTTCCTCATCTTTCCTTATGCATTTGTCTTCTTCTTGAACACCCATTTGCTACCAGTGGGCTTCCTTCCATCCAACAACTCCCCGAGATCCCAAGCCTCATTTTTGTGCAAAGATGCCATTTCATCAACCATGGCCTCTTTCCAGAGTTTACCATCCTCTAAATCTACTGCTTACTTCATAGTTCTGAGATCGTCATCACTAATAGATAAAGAAAAATTTGAACAGAAAGTAGATGGACTATGCCTTTCTGGCTAGCTTTTTTCTCGAACTGATCTTCTCACACCCGGAATTTGTGGCTCTTTATCTTCTGATTCCTCTTATGTTGTAGAGTCTAGTTCTTCCTCCTTAAGCTCAAACTCTATCTTCTCAGGTTCCTTTTGTTGGAATTCGTGTATAATAACATCTTTGAGCTCTCTGAACACCAAATCTTGGTTGTACACAACCTTCCTTTTTACTAATTTCTAAAGCTTATAACCCTTTAAACCTTCCTTATACCGAATAAAGATGCACTTTTCATATTTACTATCCAGCTTGGTTCTCTTCTCCTTTGGCACATGTACATATGCATCACACCCAAATACCCTCAGATGTGAAAGAGAGGGTTTCTTATGAGTCCATACCTCTTGTTGAGTATTATCCTCCAACACTCATGAATGTGATCTACTAACCAGGTAACATGTTGTCTCTACCACCTCTACCTAGAATTCTTTTCCTAACCCGGCACCACTAAGCATGCTTCTTGCCCTTTCCATTAATGTCTTGTTCATTCTTTTTGCAACTCCATATTGCTCAGGTGTTTATTGAGTAGTCTTATGCCATGCTATACCACACTTCTTACATAATTCTTCAAATTCCTTAATGCAAAACTCTCCACCATTATCTGACCTCAACACCTTTATCTTCTTCTATGACTTGTTTTCTACCAAAGCCTTAAATACTTTAAACCTGTCAATGAATTTAGATTTATTCTTAAGGAAATATATCCATGTATTCCTTGAGAAGTCATCTATAAATGATACATATTACACAAACTTACCCAGTGATTGAAACTTCACAGGTTCGAACACATCACTGTGCACCAGCTCTAATATATGTTTCGCCCTCCTGCCACCAAAGGGGAAACTCACTCGATTTTGCTTCCCATATACACAATTTTCATAGAAATAAAATCCATGGAGCTATTACTCATACCTTCTACCATACCTTTACCATGAAGTATTCAAAGGCCCTTCTCTCCAATATGTCTAAGCATTTGATGCCACAACATGGTCTTCTCTCCAGAGACCAGTAGATTTTCTGCTCCACTTTCATGAACCATAGAACTGTTACACCCAGCGACAATAGTGCTACCTTGTAGCTTGTACAGAGTTCTAATTTAAACTCCTTGCATCAATACTAGTTCTCCTCGAACCATCTTGCAGGTATCCTTCTCAAACACTATTTTTACAATTTCATCATCCACCTTGCTTACAGAAATTAGATTTCTGGCCAATGCAAGAATATGCAGAACACTCAGAAGTGTTCTAACCCTTCCACCTTGCAACTTCAACTTTACTTTTCCAGGACCAACGATTCTAGCCTTCCTATCATCCCCTAAGAAGACATCACCACCATCACATTTCTCATATTTGTAGAACCACTGTCTATGGGGAGTGAAGTGAAAGGATGCACCTGAGTCAATCAACCTTCCTCATGATCTACATTTGTACTTGAGGAAGCCAAGCACACATCCCCACCTTCATCTGAGGTGGTTTTCGCCTTTGTAGAAGGAGAATCATCAGATCCGTTTCCTTTGTCATGAGATTTAGATTTACAGTTCCTTTTGTAGTGCCCTCCCTTTCCACATTTCCAGTACATCAGCTTTACATGTTTTCCTAGAGATTTAGATCTCCCTCTAGATTTATATCTCCCACTCGAGGACTTATTTTTTTTATGTTCTCGGACCCTCCTCGTACAGTCGAGGCATCACAATTCTGCCTCTCCATATTTTTCCATATAATCTCCTCTATCAGCAAGGATGAGACTATTTCATCAAACTGCAAGGTAGTTACATTGCTATCCATTGAAATAATGAGACTATCCCATGAATATAGAGAGAACAGAACAAACTGATGCACTTATCTTCATCTGAAAATTTAATATCAATAGATAATAACTGACTTACCACAGTATTAAATGCATTCAAATTCTCTCACCGAGTCTCCATCTTTCATTCTCAGGTTGTACAGTTTTTTCTGTAGGAACAGTTTATTCACCAAATGCCTATATTGGTACAAATTCCCTCACTTATATGACAAAGCCTTATCAATTGCTTCCACTGATACATTCAGTAATACTGAATTTGAGACACACAATTGTATTGTTCTCTTTTCCTTTCGATCCAACTTCTTCCATTCTTCATCAGATACTCCAGTTGGTTTAGTACCTCAATCTACCACCATCCACTGATCTTTATGCACCAACATATTCTCCATCTTGAGTTTCCATAGCTCAAAACTCTGACCATTAAATTTCTCGATCTCTATCTTTCCACTACTCACTATCTTCTTTGACCACCAGAATCGATCCCATAGATCTCCCACTAAATAGGGTCTACCACAAGCCTGTGCAAAACTCCTGAGCAACAAAGGCATCCCCTTGAAGCCAAAATAGCTTTGATACCAAATGTAGTTTTTAATCTCGTACATAAATTACCTGCATATGAATTCTAAAACACAAAAAATAAACAATGCGAGAGCATAACACATAAAACACATATACATAGATATTTTCCCCTGGATACCAAACTGTGACTACTAGTTGTATTTTTCATTATGTTCCTTTCAATGTTACAATAGATATGTATACATGCTGAAGCATCCAATACCATGGACTGAAAACCATCATGTCCAAAAACCATGGACCGAAAACCATCGCGTTGAAAACAATGGACCAAAAACCATTGCATCGAAAACCATGAGAAAGAACCATGTACAAAACCATAGGTAGGTCTGCCCAACATAATATAGGGTTGAAAACAATTTTCCCTAGGGCGTTGCTCCAGAGCCTGTAGAGGGGAGCTACTCGCCACCTCAAACCCCTTGTGACCCCCTTGTTGTGCAATACGCACAACAAAGGGTGGGGGTATCTAACCGCCCTTAACCCCCTAGTTCATTATGTAGACTAGTCGGAGAAAGAGTATAACACAACCTAGCACTCTGTAGATGTTGTTCAAGGGGTCTTGAAGTCCAAGAACTATTTCTCTTGTCTCGGCAACTGAAACCAATATATTACCCAAAATCACCTCCACGCTCTATTGATGTACTACCTAGGTCTGCAGGTATGAAGAATATGGAATAGAAAGGAAAGGAAAGCCTGATCCTTCCCCTAGGTGTAATAGCCCCTCTGCCACCACCACTACTGGTTGAGAAAGACGCAAACTCTGCAAAGTCACCTCCATGTCATCCACTAATGACGAGACCAATACAACTTACGCTTTTGGTAAAGGAGGGGTTTCTGGTTTGTGCCTAGAACTCACCATGGGAATACCTTCCACCTAGATGTTCGAAGGGGTCAGGTTGTCAAAATAATAATCAATCAATTCCTCTTCTATTCATAAAAAATGAAATTGAAAAAAAAAAAACATCGTTATGCATTTGGGGGAAGTTTCGAAAAGAGTGGGTCAAAATCCCCACCATAGATTACTC
Organism: Pinus taeda; assembly: GCA_000404065.3. Taxonomy (NCBI): domain Eukaryota; kingdom Viridiplantae; phylum Streptophyta; class Pinopsida; order Pinales; family Pinaceae; genus Pinus; species Pinus taeda. The sequence continues at coordinate 56,231 of APFE030379801.1, forward strand.
TTGTTTAAAATTCTGAAACCCTAAGACCACCAAAATCTAACTGTCCAAAACCACCATGGATAAATAGCTCAAATACCACAAGAAATAAAAATTGTTTTTTGAATTGCACCCAATAGAAACCAGTAGTGTTGTGGAAACCAACAGAGGAGATGTCAGGCTAACACATACAACCACCTAGATCCTTATGATAATCCCCATGAAATCACAAGGAACCAAGGGGTAACTCCTCACATATCCTCCTTCCATGTCATAGCCCTGCAATGAAATCCTTTACAAAAACCTCGCCCCAGCAGCGAATCCCTCTACCATTTTCAAGAATCGTCAAGAGCTTCTAATCACTTTTCCTTATCCTCAATAAGAATGTTGTCTAAGTTATCTTTCCTTTCAACAAACTTAAGGTCCATATCCATCATATATTTATATTTTTCAAGATCTATCCTCAAAGATACAATCTCTCCCTCTAAGCTATGAAACTTTTGTTCCCATTCAACCATTTCTTCCATGAGAACCTCCTATTTCCTCTTTGCTTCTTCTAGCTAATTTTTTAGAGAAATTTTTACTCTTATATACTTTTGGGACCATATTCTCTTGTTTCTTAGTCATTTCTCATTTTAAGATATCATTATCGCTCTCTAGATTATTACAATTCTTTTTTTATTCTTCTAACATTGGACTAAGATGTCCTTGCGTTTAACAACTTCTAGTTTCTCTTTCTGACGCGTAAAATATTCAATATCATAATTGTAGATATATTATTCAACTATCAATAACTTATTTTTCAACTATTTGTCTTTATTTATAAGTTTCTTTCATTCGTCAATGGAAATTATGAGCTCCCCTTTGAGATCCACTACACCTTCCTCTTCTTCTGCAGAGTCAGTGATAAATGTTCAAAAGAACATCCCAGTGGGTGTTCATCTGGTATATTATGGCTAAGGAATTTGGAAAAGGAAATGATTAAGGCTTTCTAAAGGCAAAATTGCATTTTTGGCACACTTATTTATTAAAATAATGGAAATTCAGAGAAAAGGAAGGTGAAACATGATAGGTTACATGTGAGGAGAAAAATGAAGGAAGATAGTGGAAATAGAAGAAAATAGAGGCCTCATTGATAGAAAGGCTTTTGGGGATAAGTTGGAAAGCTTTTTCTTAGGTTTTTCAGTGTAGAATTTGTCAATTTAGTTTTAGAGCTCTCTCTCTATTCTTTATCTCTCATAATCTTCGACACTTAGATTTTTCTTGGCAAACTCTTGGACAGTGTGGCATACTTGGATTTCAGGAGCACGATTGAAAAGGAAGAGTAGGAAAGCACAAGAGGACATCAGGATCAGAAACTACAACATATTCTGCTTGAAGGTATAGAGCTACATTTATGTTTCCTTCACTATTTATGGCATGCATCGCATATGCAAGTGATTTATTGGTCATGATCTATCACTGGCATGGAGGATTTTCTCGATATCCATGATGTTGTGGGTTTATTTCTTTGTTTTTCGAGTTTCTTCTCATGTTTCCTTTAGCGAGTTACTAGTTCCTGGAAGGCTTGGTTGGACAAATGCTCTAAAAGCCCTATAACAGCTTGGGTTTCCCACTGGATCTCAAAACCGAGACTACCAGCTTGATTTTTCGTTATTTTCCTTTCAATGTTACAATACATATTTATACATGACGAAGCATCCAATACCATGGACCGAAAAACCATCACGTCCAATACCATTGACCAAAAAACCATCGATCCAATACCATGGACCGAAAAACCATCGCGTCCAAAAAACATGTGCGAAAATCATGCACAAAACCATAGGTGGGTCCGCCCAACCTAACATAGGGTCCAAAACCAAAATTTTCCGGGGCGCTGCCCGGACCCCATAAAGTGGGGTTACGAGTACCCCTCAAACCCCCTGTTAACTATGTGGAAAGAATATAACACAACCCAACAATTTCTTTATGGGGTTAAAACCTACATTTGGTATCAAAGTTGTTTTGGCTTCAAGAGGATGCCTTTGTTGCTAAACGGTTTCACTCGGGCCTGTGGTAGACCTTGTTTAGTGGGAGATCTGCAAGATCTATTTTGGTGGTGAAAGAAGATGGTGAGCAGTGCAAAGATAGAGATCAAGAAATTTAATGGTCGCAGTTTTGAGTTGTGGAAACTCAATATGGAGGATCTGTTGGTGGATAAAGATCAATGTATTGTGGTAGATCTGGGTACTAAACCAATGGGAGTGTCTGACGAAGAATGGAAGAAGTTGGATCAGAAGGCAAAGAGCATAATATGATTATGTGTCTTAGATTTAGTATTGATGAATGTATTAGGGGAAGCTACGGTAAAGGCTTTGTGGGACAAGTTAGGGACTTTGTACCAATCTAAGTCTCTGGTGAATAAACTATTCCTCTGGAAAAAGTTGTATAACCTGAGGATGAAAGATGGAGATTCAGTGACAGAGCATATAAATGCATTTAATACCATGGTAAGTCAGTTAGCATCTATTGATATTAAAATTTCAGATGAATATAAGTGCATTAGTTTGTTGTGTTCTCTACCAAATTCGTGGGATAGTCTAGTTATTGCAATAGGTAGCAATGCAATTGCCTTGCAATTTGATGAAATAGTCTCATCCTTGCTAATGGAGGAGATGAGACAGAAAAACATGGAGAACCAGAATGGTGATTCCTTGTTTATACGAGGATGGTCCCGAAACAGAAACAAAAATAAGTCATCAAGTGGAAGATCTAAATCTAGAGGGAGATCTAAATCTCCAAGAAAACCTGTAAAGGTGGTGTGCTAGAAATGCAGAAAGGAAGGTCACTACAAAAGGGATTGTAAATCTAAAGCTCTTGATAAAGGAAAGGGATCTAATGATGCTCCTTTTGCAGAGGCGAAAACCACCTCAGATGAAGGTGGGGGTGTGTACTTGGCTTCATCAAGTACACATGTAGATCATGAGGCATGGTTGATTGACTCAGGTGCATCCTTTCACTTCACTCCCCATAGAGAGTGGTTCTATGAGTATGAGAAATACGACGGTGGTGATGTCTTCTTAGGAGATGATAGGAAGGCTAGAATCGTTGGTCATGGAAAAGTAAAGTTAAAGTTGCAAGGTAGAAGGGTTAGAACACTTCCAAGTGTTCTGCATATTCCTGCATTGGCCAGAAATCTAATTTCTATAAGCAAGTTGGATGATGTAGGTGTAAAAATAGTGTTTGAGAATGATACATGCAAGATGGTTTGGGGAGCATTGGTATTGATGCGGGGAGTTTGGATTGAAACTATGTACAAGCTACAAAGTAGCATGGTTGTTGATGGGTGCAACAATACTATGGTTCCTAAAAGTGGAGCAAAAAATCTAGTGGTCTCTGGAGAGAAGACCACATTATGGCATCAAAGGCTTGGACATATTGGAGAGAAATGCCTTCGAATACTTCATGGTAAAGTTATAGTAGAAGGTATGAGTAAGAGCTCTCTGGATTTTGATTTCTGTCAAAATTGTGTATATGGGAAGCAGAATCCGGTGAGTTTCCCCTTTGGTGGTAAGAGGGCGAAACATATATTAGAGCTTGTGCATAGTGATGTGTTTGGACCTGTGAAGGTTCCATCACTGGGTAAGTTTTTGTACTATGTATCATTTATAGATGACTTCTCAAGGAATACATGGATATATTTCCTTAAGAAGAAATATTAAGTATTTGACAGGTTTAAAGAATTCAAGGGTCTGGTGGAAAACTAGACAGAGAAGAAGATAAAGGTACTGAGAACAGATAACAGTGGAGAGTTTTGTAGTAAGGAATTTGAAGAATTTTGTAAGAAGTGTGGTATTGCACGGCAGAAGACTACACCATATACACCTTAGAAAAATGGAGTTGTAGAAAGAATGAACAAGATATTGATGGAAAGAGAAAGAAGCATGCTCAGTGGTGTCAGGTTAGGACAAGAATTCTAAGCAGAGGTGGTGGAGACAACATGTTACCTAGTCAACAGATCACCTTCATCAAAATTGGAGGATAAAAATATACAAGAGCTATGGGCTGGTAAGAAACCCTCTCTTTCACATCTGAGAGTATTTGGATGTGATGCATAGTACAAGTTCAAAAGGAAAAATGAACCAAGTTGGATACTAAATATGAAAAGTGCATCTTTATTGGGTATAAGGATTGTTTAAAGGGTTATAAGCTTTGGAAGCCAGTAACAAGGAAGGTTGTGTACAACTGAGATGTGGTGTTCAGAGAGGTGAAAGATATTATTAAAAATGAAGTTCAACCAAAGGGACCTGAGAAGACAGAGTTTGAACTAAAGAAGGAAGAATCAGACTCTACAGTAGAGAAGGAATCAGAAGATGAAGAGCCACAAACTCCAAGTGTGAGAAGATTAGTTTGAGAAAGAAGACAGCTAGAAAGTTATAGTCCATCTGCTTTTTGTTCAAATTTTTCTTTATCTATTACTGATGATGATCCCAGAACTATGAAGGAAGTAGTGGATTCAAAGGATGGAAAACTCTAGAAAGAGGCCATGGTCGAAGAAATGGAATCTTTGCACAAAAATAAGGCTTGGAATCTGGTGGAGTTGCTGGCTGGAAGAAAACCCATTGGCAACAAATGGGTGTTCAAGAAGAAGACAAATGTAGAAGGAAAGGTGGAGAAATATAAAGCTCGATTGGTAAAAAAGGTTATTCCCAGGTGTCGGGAATTGCTTTTGGTGATATTTTTTCTCCTATTGCCAAGGTAAGCTCTATTAGATTACTTTTATCTATTGTTGCTACTTTTGATTTTGATGTAGAATAGATGGATGTGAAGACAACATTTCTTCATGGGGATCTGGAAGAGGAAATCTACATGAAGCAACCTGAAGGCTTTGCGGTGAAGGGTAAGAAAGAACTGGTATGCAAGTTAAAGAAGACTCTCTATGGGGTTAAAACAATCACCAAGGATGTGCTATCAGAAATTTGATACATTTATATGGGGACTTGGCTTCACCAGAAGCAAAGCAAATCACTGTGTGTACTTTAAGTTAATTGGTGACTGTGTTAATTATTTGGTCTTATAAGTGGATGATATGTTGCTAGTTGGAAATGACAAAGAAATTATCTAGGGTTTGAAGACCCAATTATCCTCCAAAATCGACATGAAAGATCTTGGTGTTACAAACTATATTTTGGGCATGGAAATTAAAATAGTTTGGGCAAAGAGGAATCTCTAGTTAAACCAAAGGAAGTATGTTGAGACAATATTCCAGAGATTTAATATGCAGAATAGTAAACCGGTGAAGGTTCCTATTCCTGTAGGTGTAAATTTATCTACTGAACATTGTCCCAAGACACAAGAAGAGGAAGAGGACATGTCCTATGTTCCATATGCAAGTGCAATCGGTAGCCTGATGTGTGCAATGGTTTGTACTACACGAGACATTGTGCATGCAGTGGGAGTATTGAGCAGGTTTATGTCAAAACTAGGAAAGGAGCATTGGACGACAGTGAAGCAGGTTTTTAGGTATTTATGTGGCACTACTAATTATGACTTGTGCTACCAAGGAAGATGAGGATTGGATAGAGTGTTGGATATTTGTGTCTTTGTTAATGCAAACTAGGTTGGAGATCTGGATTAGAGAAGATCTACAAGTGGGTATGTTTTTAACCTTTTTGGAGGTGTAGTTAGTTGGATGAGTAAGAAACAATCTATACTGGCACTATCAACTGCAAAGGTAGAATACATGGTAGCCACTCATGCAAGAAAGGAAGAAGTTTGGTTGCAGAGATTGTGTTCAAGTATGGGGTTAGTACAAGGAGCTATAAGGATAGACTATGACAGCTAAAGTGCAATTTTCTTGCAAAAGAACCCTACATATCATTCAAAGGCAAAGCAAATTGATGTTCAACATCACTTTCTGAGGGATATAATAGAAGACAAAAAGGTGTTGCTGGTAAAGGTGGACACTTTGAAGAATACTACAGATGCATTGACCAAATCTATGAGCTCTGAGAAGTTCCCTTGGTGTAGAGAAACAATGGCATTGTAGAGCTAGATAAATGACTAAGCTCTCTTGTGGCTGCCTGTGGAAGGAAAACAACAAGTGGGATAATGTTGGGTTGTGTTATATTCTTTCCACGACTAGCCCATGTAGTTAACAGGGGGGTGAGAGGGGGGGCAGAGCCCCCCCCTTCATTGTGCCAATTTAATAGTGGAGGGGTCACAAGGGGTTTTGAGGGGTGTAGATAACCCCACTTTATGGGGTCTGGGGCAGCGCTGTGGAAAATTTTGGTTTTGGAACCTATGTTAGGTTGGCCAGACCCACCTATGGTTTTGTGCATGATTTCACACATGTTTTTGGACATGATGATTTTCTTTCAAGGGTATTGGATGCGATGATTTTTTGGTCCATGGTATTGGATGCTTCGGCATGTATAAATATGTATTATAACATTGAAAGGAATATAATGAAAAATCAAGCTGGTAGTCTCAGTTTTGGGATCCATGGGAAAATCTTTGTGTATATGTGTTTTATGTGTTATTCTCTCACATTGTTTATTTTATGTGTTTTAGAATTCGTATGCAGGTAATTTCTGTACGAGGTTAAAACCTACACGAACGAGGGTTACATGTCATATAATCTATGTCCCACTTGGAAAAAGGACCAATGATAATGACGGGGTGTAGGTGAGCGGGTGGGGCACACATCTTGCATTGGTAAATTTGACATTCATGGCACTTGAAAATAGCAAGAATATAGTCATTGAAAATAGAGAGCTAGAAATAACCAGTGCAAACGATTTTTTGAGTGGTAGTGTAACAAGACATATGACCACCACATGCCCTGGAGTGGCAATCATTGAGAACTCTTTCAATTCCTTGACCGTAAGGCATCGACAAAGAACTGAATTGACACCAACATGGTATAAAGTATCACCAATAATACGGTAGGGTTGGGAGTGATGCCAAATCCTTCAGCGATAACCCTTAGTCAATGCGAACCGGAACATGGATGTTTGGAGATACACGATGATATCACCGTACCATGGATCAAGGGTGCTAATCAGGAAGAGATTCTCATATGGAATTTGTTCATATGCATCAGTAGGAAGAGACTTAGAGGGAAGGGAACAAATCAATTTGGAAAAAATGAGTGACTTCTTAGATTGGTAGTAGTAAATACAAAATCAAATTCTTGTGGATCATGATCCATTTAGAATATTTTACCCCTAGCAACTGACGAGTCAGGATATAGGTCATGGGGTTGCATTCAGAAATCATTGTAGTCATGCACAAAAGGATGTAGTGCTGAAAGCATTGAACAACCTAGACAGTAGCCAAATCCAACTTCTCGACATGTGCATAACACATTTCAGTGTTGAGGAGATTGTGACTAAGATAGTAGATCACATGTTCGTTGCCTTTGTCATCATCTTGGACCAAGACCATAGCAAAGGTACTAGGTTCCGTGGTTAGGTAAAGGAAATAATCTCGATAATAATCGGGTGGGTGCAATAGAGAAGCGTTTACGAGGACGGCTTTGAGATCATCAAAATATTTTTGGGCCACCTCATCCCATAAAAAGGGTGTTCCTAGTTTTAGCAACTAGGTAAATGCTATAGCTAGCCCAACATAATTGGGTATAAAAATATGGAGAAAGTTGGCCTTTCCTTACAAGCTTTGGAGTTGGTGTAGTAAGGATGCAAGGGGTAAGTTTACAATGGCCTCAACTTTCAGCGGATCAAGGCAAATACCATCCTTGGAAACGATGAAGTCGAGAGGTCATCCAAATTATATGTAGAAAACACATTTGTGCGGGTTTAAGTGAATGTTATAGTGTCTACAGTGTAGAAAAATCTGTCAAAGATGGTTTGGGTGATCTTGGCACTTACGAGAATGAGTGGGAAGGTCATCCAAGTAAGGTTGGACAATGTTGCAAATATCATGAAACACATAGGAAATTGCCCGCTGAAACATAGCCCCAACATTTTTCAGGCTGAAAGGGAACTTTTTGTATGTGAACGTACGCCACAGACAAATAAAAGTTGTCCTTTCTTGATCGGTCGGTGCTATGCTGATCTGGTTGTAACTTGAAAAACCATCCATAAAGGAAAATATCTCGCTCTTGGCACATTCATCAATGATTTAATCAATGAAGGGAGTAGGATAGTTATATTTAGGACAAGCACAATTGAGATCTTGGTAATCAATGCAAACACGGATTGTGCCCTGTTTTTTAGTCACTGGGACAATATTGGACACCCAGTCTATAAGAGGGATGGGATAGATGAACCCAACTTTGAGAAGTTTTTCAACTTCACCCTTAATACCGGTGGCTTTCCTAGGGTGCACCGGGTGGAGCCATTGGCGAACGGGCTTCATGTGAAGATAAGTTGGTATTTCGTGCACTACAATGCTAGGATCAATGTTGGGCATTTCTTTGTAGGGCCACACAAAAACATTACAGAATTCCTAAAATAGATGAGTATAAGTCTTGATTTCATCCGGAGAACAAGATACCCCAATATGAACATGTTAAACAATAACAAACTTGATAGAAATATCAATTGGCATCATTTGGCTAATATTACCCAAATTTCCTTCCATCCATACTTCATGAGTCATGATTGGTGGTGAAAATGGAGAAGAGGACTCTTCGAAAGTAGTAGACATGACTGCCAGACAAGGCAGGAACAAGGAGCAATGATGAGTATCGATCCAAGGTGGTTCCTCGAGAGACATGACTTCCATGATACCTTCATCAGCAAGGAAGGTCTCAGCTAGGGATCAGGTGATTCCAAAGTGCCAAGCCTCAGGGATTGAGAGTACGTATCGAGAGAGGTCTTAAAAATAGAAGAATAAGAGGATGTGGAACTTGAAGCCGAAACAATTTCCACGTAATTGACTTCGACGGGACTAATCGGCATAACCTCGCCCAAGGTATCAAAAAGATCTGGTGAAGGTACAATCCAAGGGTCATATTTAACTAAGATCATGTTGACAAAGGCAACTTGAGGAGGTGGGAGTGGAAAAATTCCCATTAAGGTAGAATATTTAAAAAGACCAGCCCCCACACTCTCATAGGGAGCACCAGTGTGCTTGACGTATGGAACATTGCCATTCGAGGAGGAAGAGGCAAAGAAAGATAGCTAGTTGATAGCGATAATATTCCCTTGATGGGGAAAATGAATCACGTGAAATAAGGAGGAGGCTATGACATGCATAGCATGCGTCTAGCTTTGGTCGAGTAGAAGATTATAATTGAGATTGGCATCAAACATTTCTACCTTGACCTGCACTGTTTTGCCTTCTAAAGTGATGGAAAGGTTAGGTAAGGCACTAAAGGGTCATGAATTTCACCCATCGAAATCTTCCAAAGTGTTCAGATATAGGTTCAAAGCAAGAGAACCAATAGCCTTCCAACATGCGGTCGACATGATGCAAGTGGAAGCACCTTCATCAATGACATTCCAGTGGATGGTCTTCTCATTGATGATTACCTGAATAGAAAGGTAATCCGATGAGGGATGCATGGAACATGGTTCTCTAGATCAAAACATATCAAATTGGAATCAGTGGGATCGATGCCCTCGATAGTTGACAGTAAATATTTCTACTGCGATGGGCAGCTTTGGAGCACCTCGAGAGCCGATATAGCTGATGGTGCCTGAGCCAAATCCTCAACAATATTATAGTGTTGAGCGGCTCGGGCGTTAGGATTGTATGAGGATTTTCATAACACACCTTGAGAGGGTGGCCGTATAGCAGAATCGAGGTTAGGGTGCTCAATATGAAGAGGGCCAGAACTCGAGGTAAAATAAGAAGGTGTGGCTTCTTTCTCTTTCCCAACTAATGAAGCAGGATTTTGATAATCTTTCAATCTAGTAGCCACATTAATATGCATACTCATCATGAACAATGGAGAATCTAAGGAAGTAGATGATTGGGGTTGGTCTACCATTTGGGTCTGCTGAGACGGAAATGGATCTTTAAGGACAATGGGGGTCCCTTTGAGCAAGCGACTAACCTCAGACCATCGGGGACAATCCTTAGTGTAGTGATATGCCTCGCAAATGAGGCATGGATACTTAGGTTTCCATTGTTAAGATTCACCAACAAACAATTTGGGAGGACCCTGCCTTGGGGAATCAGCTTTACCCTTGCCTTTGCCTTTCTTCTTACCTTTTGAGGATTTATCCACTGTAGTAGATTGGACAGTGTGGACCTCTGAGGTTTTACTAGGGCCAGGTGGATTCTAGGAAGAACTATCAAGAACAACATTTGAGACTGACTTTTGTTTGGAATAATATTTAGCATCAGTTTGGGATACCTAACCAATAACTCCATCGATAGGAGGTACATCTTGTAGCTTTGATGCTACGAGAATAGATGATGGCCGCAACACATTGGGTAATAAATCATAAGAAGTGCGAGACTAAGAGTAAACTAGATCCAAGTACTAGGCATGAGCGACGTCTTGCTCTTCAATAATGCATCCACCCATAGCTATACCATGAGAAATTGGGGCCACGAATGATTTAGTGAACCATTCAATGAGAAACTGATCAACAATCTCAAATTTTATTAGGCGAAGTCTATGTCTACATTCATGGATGTGATCGAAGATATGTGTAGCAATATCTTGCTTAAGCGATGTGAGCAAATAAGTGCCAATTTCATAGTGAACCGACAACTAAAAATGTGTGAGGAAAGCCATGGCTAAAGAGTTAAAGTCATGGTAAGTACTTCATGGAAACTTGATGTACCACTTGTCTGCAGTGCCCATGAGGGTTTGTTGGAAAAGATGGATACAAACAGAATCATCAACGTATGATTTCAACGAGCACCAGAGGTGATATGTCATCACATGGGCCTAAGGATCTGCTGGGCAAGGGATCCCCCGCAGGAGGTTTTGGGGCTTAAAGCCTAACTTTTGGTCAAAGATGATGTAGAACTCTGTGAATTGTAGGTGTAGAGTGCAAAGTCTAGAATGAGTCACAGGGCTATCCACCCTATTATATTATAATTTAATGTAAATTTGTGTAGGCCAACCCATGGTCCGCAGACCATGGGATTGTATAAATAGAGCGAGGCTCTAAGTGGAAAGGTAGGAAGTCGATGATAGATCGAATAGCGAAGGCATGGTTGAAGTGTACTGGGTTGTAGTAGTAGGAAGAGGCTCTGTAGCTAAGTGTGCAGAGGCCTAGTGGAGTCCACAGCTGAGTGTGCAAGGTGGAGTCGGGTCTATACTTGGGATTGAAAGTTAATAAAGAGAAGTTTACCCTCTGAATCTATTCTTGAATCTATAGGTTATGTTATACATTACTTTTACTTTGTTTATTTACTGTGCGCAATTGATAATACTGGTATGAATGCTTATATATGAAAATAATCTAAGTAATTAGCTAATAGAGCCTAACTAAGAAAGACTTGGGTAAATAACACAGGTCGTGTTGCAGCTGGAACTACGTGAAGACAATATCATAGGTTGCGGGGTGCCTGTAGGTGCGCGTAATGCAATAAGTACGAAGGTTGGACCATGTACCAATCACCTCATATCAGACATCCCCAGGGTGTGGAAACCTAGTTCTAGCACCCTCCCATACTACTTCGGGTGAGACCTCAGTCCACGCTCCACATACTAGTGTCGAAAGGGCTAGTAGTACCAGGATTTTCTTGGCTAAATCACTTCTGAACATGGGTCAAGCCCCACTAAGCCAATAAATGGTTTTGTTGTTGAGACCAGGATCTACATAAGGGATGTCTGACGTCATGCCATTGGAACCCAATGAAGAAGGAAACTGAAGAGTGGTTGGACAAGAAGATTCACGATTTCGTGACACAGGAAAATAGAACTCTGCAAGTATTCAAGGAAAAGTGGTTGGAGTGCTAAGTGTATATAGAAATCCATGAGATTTTGTTTGCATCTTTTCCGTCAGAGCTATATGAGTGGATTGCAAAGTTAGCAGATAGCCAAGGAAGGTGTAGGCTCGAAAAACCAATAGTGTGGACTCTGGAACTAGTGCGCAAACTAGAAGCCTCAGAAGATAAGATAGTGCGAGTTGTGGACCACTGGCTCGACTAAATAATAGGAGGATTTATCACTGAGTTCGCAGTGGACATGACCATTAGTTACAGTGAGGCAAAGCAACACTTTATCCAAGGACCACGAGGTAAGTATATTAAATCTTTGAATACTTGGATTAAGATGCTATTGTGTGAAAAAAGGATCATGCAAATACATTAATGTTTGGGACTATGCGGAGCGGAAGGATCTACAAAAATAGTGAATAATTAGAAAAAAGTCCCTTAATTTCAACCTCATGAGAGAGCGAGGAAGTGTTCGTGAGGGTTTCTCCGAGAAGCATGGTCATTTTGATAAGGCAATGCATTCCGCAATTACCTCCACCCACACTGCCACCAGCTTCACCTCCCTCACCTCCATCTCCACCCACTCCACCTCTACCACCTCCACAATATAGTATGGTGAGCATGATCAAACTACCAATATTCAAAGTGGTAGGAAATGAGGATCTAGACCAATTTTGGTTCATGGTAAGAGCAGTATGTGAAGCACAAGGTGTCACAGACAACAATATTAAGAAGCTACATTGGTGAGCGCACTGCAGGATCATGCATTAACATGGTATATCAAGCACTCTAATGACCACCCAACTGTAGGGATATTAGAGATCCATAACGCACTGAACAGGGAATTTAGTGGGCCAAAGTTAGAAACACAATCAATCATTAGGTTTATAGAAATCATGATGCTCCTGGGTGAGACTCCCTAGGATCTAGATTGACAGATGAAGAGTATGATCCACGAAGCCAATATGACATTGAAACATGGAAAGCATTGTGCATGGTTTGTAGCATCTCTAGCACTGCACTTGAGGATGGCGCTATCACAACATAAATTTCCACCTAGGCCTAAGCATTGGAAATGGCAATGAGATTACATGAGACCCTGATACAAGACCCTAGGTTGGGAGTTCAACAATTCCACGCACAACTACATAATCTATGTTTGGAAATGCAAATCTTGAAGCAGGATAGGGCACCACGGCCAGAGGTGCATGAGGAAGTATGGTGCATAAAATGAAAAGCCCAGGGCCATGATAAGGATCTATTTCTAGTGTTTATGAACTACTTGGCAGGAGGAGGGCTAATGCCATTAAGACAAGAGGCACAGGTAGGGTTGAGTGCGGCACCCACTTTATGGTGTGTGATTTGTTAGATAGGAGGGAAACGCACGACGGACAATTGTCATTTGTTGCAGAAGTATACACATACACCCTAGCAATTGTTTTGTAATTTCTACAAGTTGGTAAGCCATGATGAGTGCACTTGCCGTAATTACGAGCTAATGATGGATCTGACCCCAACCTATAGGATTCAAACCAAAATGTGAGCCCTTGACCTAGATGTAGGGATGGCGCACACTGGATTTCAGGGGTGAGGTCGAGGACAAGGTGGAATGGGACTAGGAAGGGAATACAAACAATTAATTTTTTACAATTGCGGAGGACGAGGGCACTATGCCCGCTACTATACCAACCCAACAAGGATATCCTGTTCATATTGTGCTCAGTTTGATCATGAAACAATAGATTGTCCAACGTTGAGTACAAATATGCATGAAAAATGGGTATTCCAGCCTCCCCAGACTCAGAATATACAAATGATGAGGTCTGAGTCACGTGAAGAGGACTCGAATGTAAACATGATGCATAGTAGCAGTATGTCCATGGGAGAAGATACAGGGAAGCAGCCAAAGGAAAGTACATGGGTTCACAAGGATCCTGCAAAGGAACTAAAGTTTGACTTAGAGCATGCAAAGGAGACATTCATGGAAGCTAAGAAGAGCTTCGCGGAGACCTCCACTTTAGGTAGTAAGGATCAACCAGAGCCAAGAATGGATCCTTCAATGCTCACTACCTTTATGGAGACATGCATGAAACTACTGTGTGACAACAAGGTAGTTAAAGGAGTACATGAACTTATCACCAGGTGTGCGGGGTCAGGAGAACCGTGCGTAGTCTGGAAATTACAGAAACATGCATTGCGCACTGGAAGGGAAATGAGGTTGACTGCACAAATTGGTGAGTATGAAATGGATCAGGTAATCCTACATCTATGTTCGGATGCAAATGTATTACTGAAGAAAACATGGGAGTGTATGGGAAGGCCCATGTTGCAATGGTCCCCTATTCAACTATGAATGGTGAACCAACAAAAGCTTTTTCCCATGGGAAGGTTGCAAGGGGTAACGATTGATATTGAAGGTGTGAACGCGCATGCAGATTTTGAAGTAATAGAGATTGTTAATGACAACAATCTGTATCCTATGCTATTAGGAATATACTAGGCCACTGATATGAACAGAGTCATTATTAGCTGCTCTTAACCTTTCTTCAATTTCTTCACAACTGGTTTTTTCTGTTTGAGTGGAAAAAACTGTTTTTGAGAACTTTAGGTATTTGTGATGAATGGTCTATCAGCTCTTCCTAAAAAAGGGAAGCTTCCTTTGTTTTCTTTAACTCAATATTGGACTCTTGCATCTTTCTAAATTGCTTGGTTAAAGGCTTTCTGGGCTTGAACACAAATGCTGCAACCTCATCCTCAAATTCCAGTTTCTTAGAAGATTTCAGCTTCTTCGATTTTCCTTCATCAGGTACTATAAAATATTCCTGCAACAAAGGGGATTCTTCAATATCAATGGCTCATAGAATATCATTTAAATTACATTTTAAGTTTGGATTTTTTTTCATGAGATCGTTGATTTTCCCTTTTCCTTTACAATTTGACTTCTCATGAATCTCCTTTGAACGGGTTTATTAGCTGACAGTTCTTGTGTCATTTCCTTAACTTTAGCTATCTTTTCTTTTGTAGATTGAGGAGTCTCAAAAATAACCACTGATGTTTTATTCACTTTCTCTTTCACCTGCTTTCTAGGTTTCAGATTAACAAATCTTTTTGACCTGATCATCATAGGTTTATTGATTCCTGCTGGTGGAGTTTCTTTAGCCTTAGGGTTAATGCCTGTATCTTCATCTTCCATTCCAAAACCACATAAAAACAAAAATGAAGACCATTCTCTATTGATCCTTTTGAGTTCATGTAAAACTATTATTTTAATTATACCATGATGAAAAAGGGAGGTTTCATATCCTTGAGATTTCATTTGCACTTTATCTGCCATCTTAGCTATGCTTTGATATAGGAAGAAAGGAAAATCTAAAGAAATCATACCAGTAAAATGCAACAGGAGTTTAAAATGATATGACTATAATTTATGATATCTTCCTTTAAAATTAAAGTACCTTTGAATGTTGAAGAGCAATTTGGCATAGATGTCTTTGATGTAGTTCCTTAGAATTGCCTTGGTTAAGTCTGTTCCTTCAAACTCTAGCTTTAGAAACACTTTACATGGTTCCATGTCAAATATGAAGTTTTTGAACCATCTATATTGCCCCCTAAGAATCTCTGTCACCAATGCTATGATCTCAGGAGTAATTGGCAAGTTTAGGATTCCAATTTGAGTGTTTGAGCTAGTGAAATGTAGGGCAAACTCCTTTGTCACCTGAGTGTGTCCTCCCTACAATTTTTCAAAAAATTTCCAACATCTTGTTTTCTTGAAGGCTTCCATTACTAATTTATCTCTAGCTAAGACCTTGGTGCTTTCAGGCTTTGTTCTCAAATAATGGCCAGACCTGTGACTTTTCCTCTCTTCTGTCATCTTTGCCTCTAAATTCCTATAAAAAACTAGCCTCGCTTGAATTTCTGTTTATCAACCTCTCTTGCTTATGATGGTCAGCCTCACTTCAATTATATATGAGAGAAGCTTTGGTAAGAGATTACCATAAGCTTATCATTCGAAAATGGTTTGTTTGAAGGTTTGCATGCAAACTGCAATAAGAAACCAGCGAACCCTTTCGAAGTTGAAATTACCTATCATAATGACCCCTACATTTGAAGTCATGGATTTGGATGGCTGCATGCTTAAGAACTGACTCCTTGTTGACACCTAATAATGAAAAATCAATGGAATTTTAACAAATTGATGTTTTAACAAGGCTGCCTATGAATCCGCGCTTTCGTAGTGCACAGGGAAAAGTGCTACGAAAAGAGCAATGTTTTTGTAGTGCAAAACAAACCTTTTACATTTTCTGCACTATGAAAACGTGGTTTCGGGGCTAATTATAAAAAAGAAAATTCAAAATGGTTTAATATATGAGTTCTAAATAGAATGTGAGACTTCTAAGACAAGGAATAAGGTTGTTAAACTTTATTTGGATATGAAAATGAGACTTTTGAGACTCTTAACCCATAACCTACCCATTAAAACATAAAATGACTTAACACCTATCTAGGACCTATGACTAGGAACAATGTAAAATTTGCAGGTTTAGGGGAAATTTTTTTTTTATGGTGATAAAAGAGATGATGATATCGATTATATTTACAAGATAACTGCATGAGACCAGGATAGAGTGAATGTGACTGCAAATGGGAGGATCTCCTGGGAGCGCGAAAGGTCCTGCACTTCGGATTTAGACAAAGAAGTAGAGCGACGACAGAATTGGTTGCACGAAGTGACAATGCTAAATTGCAACATGATGGTTAGATCACTATGTTGCGTGACAACAGAGGCAAGAGCACTACCGACATATGGTGGATTGACAACGGTGGTTGAATTCTTGGGAAAATTTGAAAGTGCAGTACCAGAATACTAGTGGTTCGATGCGTTGAAGTGGACACTGCGCACGACACCTGCATGATAGTGGGGTACACCTCAAGGAAATTTTGAGGATTGGTCCAAATGTAGAAGGACGATGCACCTATGGGTTGGAATCCACCAGCTTCAAACAAGAGTCGGCTAGCAAGGATGAAGCAACTTGCATGCCCATTGTCTCGATGGATACACACATGTGTGGGGCGGCAAGCACACCCAAAGTCAGGATTGAAAATTGGAACAGGACACAACAACAGGAAAGGCAATGTGCACCACGAACATTCCACGTGGAAGAATTCAATAAGGTATGCGGAGTCCTGAACAAGGTTCACCAAGTGAGACAAACTAACTGGGACCTGCGTGTGCCAGCGATTTGATGGGCCCATAAGGCCATGTGCAAAATCCTGAGCACAGAGATGACTCTGAAGCTGAGGAATAGAGTCGAGACCATAATTTTAGAGGAAAGGAATCCCCATGCAACAGCTCCCATATCTGGGACAGTACGCGAGAACTAGGACGAAGGAATTATGTAGCTACGCAAGGGAGAACATATGCAGATTCAGAAAGCCTTTTGGCAAGGGAACCTTAAACTTTGTGAACTCGAGGAAGATCGGGTATGACTAAGGAAGAAAAACATGTTAATGGACATGGAGATCAAAAAATTGGAAAATGAAATTGCGTAAGCATGTAACGTCAACAATCTAAGAATGACAAGACCAGATACAGACAACGATTCTACCACAATAGAAGACTATCGCCGAGATTTGTGACTCTGTTGCCATGGCTACAACCATACCTTCCCAAACAAAGTAACCAAGGGGGCACACCACATAACGAAGAATGCACGGTGCTGACTGTCATAAGGGTAATTAAGCAGTGCCCATGGACTACGCTGGAAGGTGAATTGAAGCCTTGCACAGGTGGTGCAACCACCTGACTATTCTTAGGGAGCACAGTCTCAATGCTCCAAGCAGTTGAAAGAGAGCGTGGGACTATAAAAGAGTCTGTGAGGGAGCTATGTGATAAGGAGGTTGCAGGTAGGATCGACATGTCACAAGGGTCACGTCCACACAAAAGGGGTTGTGCTACTACATGGGTAGGCTGGGGAGTGACCGTTGGTGTCACTCTTCATGACAAGATATCCAATTTAAGAAAAAAAGGAGCGGGCAACAAACAATTAAGACATGAAGTCAAACTAGATTTGGGACGATCTGCTGCCAAGAATGCATTAATGACTCAGAAATGGGGAGAACGATAAAATTCAAATTCAAAAGATGCTATAAAACTACCAAGGTTGGCCACAAGACAACACTTGTTTGTTTGAGATTTGAGCTATTACAGAGAGCCCACAATGTTGAGCGCCAAGTAGTGTTTGAGCCTACAAAGTCACGAACAACTATAGACAGCTCGAACAAGATGAAAAAAACCAACAAAAGTGTGGGTTTTGTCAAAATTACCACCAAGGAAGCTGCGTAGAGCCCTACACTGCAGGTGGGGATGCACTGGAAATTCGAAAACCACCCCAGACACTGAGGCCCAAGATGGATCCACAGGCAGCAGGACCATTTTGCGTGTCCCCGCGAACTCTACGGTTTGGTAAACTTTCTATGGAAGATAAGGGAAAGACTGTTAATCTTGAGATAGATGATGAGGAGGAGGACCTTCAAGCTTTCATAGAAGAGATAGAGGTGGATGAAGAAATGGAAGAAGACATCCAGCCAGTGTGTGCTGCAGCAAAACTACTTGAGTATGTCCCTCCTTGGAAAGGGGAAGAAAAAGTACACAAGGATCTAGATGCTACTAAAAGCACACTCCAAACCCTGCTCCTAGATGGAATTCTATTTGAAGGTTTGGTTTTGGGCCATGTGTCCATGAAGAAATTTGAAGATTGGGACCTCACAGATAGCGAAAAGTTCCCACATTTGGATACTAGCAAACTCATGAAACAAAGCAAGGAGGGGTCTGTTACAATGCTAGAACCACAGAAATGGTTGCGCTGATCTAGTTCGATGTTGGTGGCCACCTACCTATCCCATTTGGACCCCTACAACTCTCTCTTTTAGTCTTTTTAGTTTCCTAAACTGTAGCATAGTTTACTATTTTTAGCAGTTTTTCGGGTCCTGAACTTCCGGAGCTGTTTTAAGGCCCTAAATGATGTTTTTTGGGAACTCTAGGGGCAACATGGGTCCATCAATGGATGTTTCCCTTCTCAAAGTGGTAGTGCTCAGATAGATATTTCTAACGAGCTATTGTACGCGTCAAACGGAGATTGTATGCCAAAGTTACGACCCCAGGAAGTTGATGTACCAATTTACCCAAAATGGGGCCCACAGTTTTGCGTTTCATATTCTAGGGTTAGGTTTTGCAGTGTTAAGGGTTTTCCATTGTTTCTCAACAATAAATAGGCCTTCAAGCCTCATTTTAACACAGTTCAAAGGCATGTAGCCGCCACATCTCTTCTCAGAGATAAGCTACCATCGCCCTAGCTGGTTTATTTCCATTTCTAGTTGTAAGCATATTTCAGTATTTTACAGTAATAAATGAAGTATTATTTCTACTGCATCTCTATATTTATGGTTATCACATCTCTGTATTTATGGTTATCTCTGTAACTTGTTGCATTATTATTTAAGTTCGGATTAGTGGTATCAGAGCGGTCTGCTTTTTCTGTGTTTTTCTTTGCATGTCCCCAATGAGGTCGGGATATAAGGAGTTAGGGCTTGAACTGGTCGAACCTTTGCAATACCGGCCTCGCAAATCCCGACGGCCTCCCATGGCGGATGAGAAGAAAGATGAGGGGGCAGGAGATCCTATCAAAATCTTGCTTGAAGAAGCCCTCGAGCAACAAAGGAATGTGATGATGGACAACTTTGCGCAGATCCTTCAGCGGCTACCCAAAAGTGACGCATCGGCTTCCAGCAGCTACTCTGGAAACGCCACGCCCTTTAAGGTACAAGTTAACTTTGAAATCCCCATATTTGAGGGTTAGATAGACGTAGATGTCGTAGATAAATGGTTAAATCAGCTAGAGGGTTATTTTTTTATTCATGAATTTTCGAGTCAGGAAAAGATTGTTTTCGCTCTTCTCAAAGCATCCCCCCACATTAAGGACTGGTGGGAAACCTATTGTGAGCAGAAGGATGAAGGTACAGGCACACTATTTTTAGTCACACCCACTTGGAATGATTTCTGAAATTCCATCAAGGAGCAGTACTACCTTATGAAAAGCTATGAGGACAAATACATCAAATGGACCACACTACGGCAGGGACGAGACCAAGATGTGCCATAGTTCACAAACATTTTTCATACCCTTCGTACACAGTTGGGTATCAAAGATTCTGAGCTGCATTTAGTACTCAAATACTGTGGCTGCCTACACAGATACATCTAGGAAGAGATGGAGTTCTTAAGCATCTCCTCACTTGGCATAGCATACCGATACGCTGTCAAAATCGAGCAAAAGTTCAAACAGAAGAAGTGAGACTTTTGATCTGCAAATCCAAAGTCCAAAGGACAAAGCCAAGGTGGGGTGATCCAAGACAACTCGTCGAAGCCGCAAGAAAAGAACAACACCATGAAGCCGAAGAAGGACACAGGAAAGTGGTGTGAGTTCCACAAGAGTCCCCCTCATAACACAAGTGAGTGTCGGACCAAGCAGTCATTGGTGGACGAGTTGAAGGCTTCCGAATCAGATGCATGTTTCGACCATGAGCTAGAACCCAACAAGGGGAATGGAAAAGGGAAGCAGATCATTGATGAAAATCCTAGCGCCACTGTTGCCACCGCCAAGATCCAGAAGAATGACCCTGAAGACACAGAGGAGGGGGAGCATCTTCTCCACTCACAGATGTGGGTGAAGGGTTCGCCGTTGCAATTCATTGTTGACAGTGGTAGCCAAAAGAACCTCATTTCAGCAGAAGTCATGAAGCGGTTGGGCCTACTAACTACACCACACCCACAGCCGTACAGTATTGTGTGGCTTCATGAAGGACGAGATCTCAAAGTTTGCCAGTAGTGCTACCTTCCCTACAGCATCAAGCCCTTCACAGACGAGGTATTGTGTGATGTTACACCTTTGGATGTTTGTGATGTACTATTAGGCCAACCATATTTGTGGAGGCGACATGCTATGTATGAGTCAAGGCCTCGCGCTGTCATTATTTCTTTGGATAATTCATTATACAGGATACCAGAGGTAGCCCCACCTACCACCACCTCTTTGATCACT
>APFE030379801.1:88481-190043 GCA_000404065.3 Pinus taeda
AGCTACCATCGCCCTAGCTGGTTTATTTCCATTTCTAGTTGTAAGCATATTTCAGTATTTTACAGTAATGAAATGAAGTATTATTTCCGCTGCATCTCTGTATTTATGGTTATCCCATCTCTGTATTTATTGTTATCTCTGTAATTAGTTGCGTTCTTGTTTAAGTCTGGATTAGTGGTATCAGAGCAGTCTACTTTTTCTCTGTTTTTCTTTGCATGTCCCCAATGAGGTCGGGATATAAGGAGTTAGGGCTTGAACTGGTCGAACCTTTGCAAGACCAGCGTTGCAAATCCCAACAGTCTCCAATGGCGGATGAGAGGAAAGACGAGGGGGCAAGAGATCCTATCAAAATCTTGCTTGAAGAAGCCCTTGAGTGACAAAAGAAAGTGATGATGGACAGCATTGCGCAAATCCTTCAGCGGCTATCCAAAAGTGATGCATGAGCTTCCAGCAGCTACTCAGGAAACGCCATGCCCTTGAAGGTACAAGTTAATTTTGAAATCTCCATATTCAATGGTTAGATAGACACAGATGCCATAGATAAATGGTTAAATCTACTAGAGGGTTATTTTTCTGTTCATGAATTTTCGAGTCAAGAAAAAATTGTTTTCGCTCTTCTCAAAGCAACCCCCCACGTTAAGGACTGGTGGGAAACCTACTGCGAGCAGAAGGATGAAAGTACAGGCTCACTATTTTCAGTCGCACCCTCTTGGAATGACTTCTGGAATGCCATCAAGGAGCAATACTACACTGTCAAAAGCTATGAGGACAAATACATCAAATGGACCACACTGCAGCAGGGACAAGACCAAGATGTGCCAGAGTTCACAAACATTTTTCATACCCTTCGTATACAGTTGGGTATCAAAGATTCTGAGCTGCATTTGGTACTCAAATACTGTGTCTTCCTACATAGATACATCCAAGAAGAGATGGAGTTCCTGAACATTTCCTCACTCGGCACAACATATTGATACGCTGTCAAAATCGAGCAAAAGTTCAAATAGAAGAAGCGAGACTTTGGATCTGCAAATCCAAAGCCAAAAGGACAAAGCCAAGGTGGGGTGACCCAAGACAACCCGTTGAAGCTGCAAGAAAAAAACAACACCACGAAGCTAAAGAAGGACACAGGAAAGTGGTGTGAGTTCCACAAGAGTCCCACTCATAACAAAAGTGAGAGTCGGACCAAGCAGTCGCTGGTGGCCGAGTTGAAGGCTTTCGAATCAGATGCATGTCTTGACCCTGAGCCAGAACCCAACAAGGGCAATGGAATAGGTAAGCAGATCATTGATGCGGATCCTAGCGCCACTGTTGCCACCGCCAAGATCCATAAGGATGAGCCTGAAGACCCAGAGGAGGGGGAGCGTCTTTTCCACTCACAGATGTGGGTGAAGGGTTCGCCACTGCAATTCGTTGTCGACAGTGGTAGCCAAAAGAACCTCGTTTCAGCAAAGGTCGTGAAGCGGTTGGGCCTACCAACTACACCACACCCACAGCCGTACAATATTGGGTGGCTTCATGAAGGACGAGATCTCAAATTTTGCTAGCAACGTCGCCTTCGCTACAGCATCAAGCCCTTCACAGACGAGGTATTCTATGATGTTACACCTTTGGATGTTTGTGATGTACTATTAGGCTAGCCATACTTGTGGAGGCGACATATTGTGTATGAGCCAAGGCCATGTGCTGTCATTATTTCTTTGGATAATTCATTATACAGGTTACCAGAGGTAGCCCCACCTACCGCCACCTCTTTGATCACTGCTAAGAAAGGTAGCAAGCTCATCTCACAGACTAGGAAATTTATTTTCTGTCTAGTTCACTCCCAAAGTAAGGGGAAGATTGTTGCTACATTGATGACCCCCATAAAGGGTTCCTCGATGCAGCAGCAGCAGCAAAGGGATACAGTCGTGACAGAACACAGGAAAAACTTCTCCTCACCCATAGGGGTACCACACAAGTTTCAGGTGGGCGACAAAGTTTGGTTACATCTGCAGAGAGAACACCTTACTAGATCCCTTCAGAAACTCAGGCGACTCCGACATGGTCCTTACACCAGTACCAAGGCTATGGGCAACAATGCTTTGAAGCACAACATTCCTCCATTCCTTCACTTGCACCAAGTGTTCAATGTGGACCATCGTCGACCATGCTTCCCACCATTTCTGGAAACATCAGAGATTGTTGAACAACTCACCAGAGACCTAACTCAGTAGAAGCTTCCTCATCTCAGGGAGGAACTCAATGCAATGGGGACCATTGCTTCCTAAGGGGGGAGGAATGATCTATGTGGATGTTGGTGGCCACCCACCTATCCCATTTGGACCCCTACAACTGTCTCTTTCAATCTTTTCATTTTCCTAAATTGTAGTGCAGTTTACTATTTTTAGTAGTTTTTCGGGTCCTGAACTTGCGGAGCCGTTTTGAGGCCCTAAACGACGTTTTTTGGGAAATTTGGGGGAAACATGGGTCCATGGACCAATGCTGACCTTACCAAAGTGGCAATGCTCGAATAGATCTTTCTAACGAGCTATTGTACTCATAAAATGGAGATCGTATGCCAAAGTTACGACCCCAAGAAGTTGATGTACCAATTTACCCAAAACGGGGCCCACAGTTTGACGTTTCATCTTCTAGGGTTAGCTTTTGGAATGTTAAGTGTTTTCGATTGTTTCTCAACAAGAAATAGGCCTTCGATCCTCATTGTAACCCAGTTCAAAGGCATGTAGCTGCCACATCTCTTCTCAGAGATAAGCTACCATCACCCTAGCTAGTTTATTTCCATTTCTAGTTGTATGCATATTTTGGTATTTTACAGTAATGGAATGAAGTATTATTTCCGTTGCATCTCTGTATTTATGGTCATTACATCTTTGTATTTATGGTTACCTCTGTAATTTGTTGCGTTCCTATTTAATTATGGATTAGTGGTATCAGAGTGGTCTACTTTTTCTCTATTTTTCTTTGCATGTCCCCAATGAGGTCAGGATATAAGGAGTTAGGGCTTGAACTGGTCGAACCTTTGAAAGAACAGCCTCGCAAATCTCGACGGCCTCCCATGGTGGATGAGAAGAAAGATGAGGGGGTAGGAGATCCTATCAAAATCTTGCTTGAAGAAGCCCTCGAGCGACAAAGGAACGCGATGATGGACATATTTGCACAGATCCTTTAGCGGCTACCCAAATGTAACGCATCGACTTCCAACAACTACTCTGGAAATGCCATGCCCTTTAAGGTACAAGTTAATTTTGAAATCCCTATATTTAAGGGTCAAATAGACGCAGATACCGTAGATAAATGGTTAAATCTGCTAGAGGGTTATTTTTTTGTTCATGAATTTTCGAGTCGAGAAAAGATTGTTTTCACTCTTCTCAAAGTAGCCCCCCACGTTAAGGACTAGTGGGAAACCTACTGCGAGCAGCAGGATGAAAGTACAGGCTCACTATTTTCAGTCGCACCCACTTGGAATGACTTCTGGAATTCCATCAAGGAGCAGTACTACCCTGTCAAAAGCTATAAGGACAAATACATCAAATGGACCACACTGTGGCAGGGATGAGACCAAGATGTGCCAGAGTTCACAAACATTTTTCATACCCTTTGTACATAGTTAGGTATCAAAGATTTTGAGCTGCATCTGGTACTGAAATACCACAGCTGCCTACATAGATACATCCAAGAAGAGATGGAGTTCTTGGACATCTCCTCACTCGACACAGCATACCGATATGCTGCCAAAATCGAGCAAAAGTTCAAACAGAAGAAGCGAGATTTTGGATCTGCAAATCCTAAGCCCAAAGGACAAAGCCAAGGTGGGGTGACTCAAGACAACCCGTCGAAGCCACAAGGAGAGAACAACACCACGAAGGCGAAGAAGGACACAGGTAAGTGGTGTGAGTTCCACAAGGGTCCCACTCATAAAACAAGTGAATGTTGGACCAAGCAGTCGCTGGTGGCCGAGTTGAAGGCTTCCGAATTAGATGCATGTTCCGACCCTGAGCTAGAACCCAACAAGGGGAATGGAAAGGGGAAGTATATCATTGATGTGGATCCTAGCACCACTGTTGCTATCGCCAAGATCCAGAAGAATGAGCCCAAAGACCCAGAGGAGGGGGAGCATCTTTTCCACTCATAGATGTGGGTGAAGGGTTCGTCGCTACAATTCATTGTCGACAGTAATAGCCAAAATAACCTCGTTTTAGCAGAGGTCATGAAGCTATTGGGCCTACCAACTATGCCACACTCGTAGCCGTACAGTATCGGGTGGCTTCATGAAGGACGAGATCTCAAAGTTTGCCAGCAGTGCCGCCTTTCCTATAGCATCAAGCCCTTCACAGACGAGGTATTGTGTGATGTTACACCTTTGGATGTTTGTGATGTACTATTACGCCAACCATACTTGTGGAGGCGACATGCTGTGTATGACTCAAGGCCTCGCGCTTTTATTATTTCTTTGGATAATTCATTATACAGGATACCATAGGTAGCCCCACCTACCACCACCTCTTTGATCACTTCTAAGAAAGGCAGAAAGCTCATCTCATAGACTAGGAAATTTATTTTCTGTCTGGTTTGCTCCCAAAGTAAGGGGAAGATTGTTGCTACATCGATGACCCCCACAAAGGGTTCCTCCACGCAGCAGTAGCAACAAATGGATATAGTCA
The DNA here is from genome assembly GCA_000404065.3 of Pinus taeda. Classification (NCBI taxonomy): domain Eukaryota; kingdom Viridiplantae; phylum Streptophyta; class Pinopsida; order Pinales; family Pinaceae; genus Pinus; species Pinus taeda. Next base: position 93,146 of record APFE030379801.1, read on the forward strand.
AGACAGAACACAGGAACAACTTCTCCTCACCCACAGGGGTACCACACAAGTTTCAGGTGGGCGACAAAGTTTGATTACATCTGCAGAGAGAACGCCTTACCAGAACCCATTAGAAACTCAGGCGACTCCGACATGGTCCTTACACCAGTACGAAGGCTACGGGAAACAATGCTTTGAAGCATAGTATTCCTCCATTCCTTCACTTGCACCAAGTTTTCAATGTGGACCGTCATCGACCATGCTTCCCACAATTTTTGGACACATCAGAGATTGCTTAACAGCTCACCAGAGACCCAACTTAGGAGAAGCTTCCTCATCTCAGGGAGGAACTCAATTCAATGGGACCATTGCTTCCTAAGCGGGGAGGAATGATCTAGGTGGATGTTGGTGGCCACCCACCTATCCCATTTGGACCACTATAATTGTCTCTTCTAGTCTTTTCAGTTTCCTAAATTGTAGCACAGTTTACTATTTTTAGTAGTTTTTTGGGTCCTGAACTTCCGGAGTTGTTTTGAGGCCCTAAACGACCTTTTTTGGGAAATTTGGAGGCAACATGGGGCCATGGACTAATGTTTCCCTACCCAAAGTGGTAGTTCTCAGATAGATCTTTCTAATGAGCTATTGTACACGTCAAACGGAGATCATATGCCAAAGTTACAACCTCGAGAAGTTGATGTACCAATTTACCCAAAACGGCGCCCACAGTTTGGTGTTTCATCTTCTAGGGTTAGGTTTTGGAATGTTAAGGGTTTTCCATTGTTTCTCAACAATAAATAGGCCTTCGAGCCTCATTGTAACATAGTTCAAAGGCATTTAGCCACCACATCTCTTCTCAGAGATAAGCTACCATCGCCCTAGCTGGTTTATTTCCATTTCTAGTTGTAAGCATATTTTAGTATTTTACAGTAATGAAATGAAGTATTATTTCCGCTACATCTCTGTATTTATGGTTATCGCATCTCTATATTTATGGTTATCTATGTAGTTTGTTGCGTTCCTGTTTAAGTCCGGATCATGCGTGGTGTGGAGACGGTCAGGATACTCCACCTACTATGGATTCTGCATTTTCACCTCGCACCAATTATGATCTTTGTCATCGGGCAACTACTTTTCTTGGTACACAATGGGTACCTATGGTTGGTGGAGTCTATTCCCATCATGGCGGAGTTTATTCGTAGGATTTCTTGGGTTCCCTGTAAGGGAAGGGACCCCACGAAAATAGTTGGAAAAAGCAAAGATTTGGCACTTTCAGAGACCATGAAGAAGAAATACAAGTTGGAAAACAAGCAAAGAGGCTACATAATTAGTAGCATTCAAGACAAAAGAGTACACGTAGCCACCCAACTACTGGACGGGAAGGTGATGAGAAAATGTCGTGGCAACGAGGTACTAGTGATAGTTGTCATGTTGGCCAAGCAATGCATAGAAGGGGTCCAATTCAACTGGGCCGAATTCCTCTGTGAAGAATTCCTAACCAACTGGAAAGAAGCTTAGGAATAGAGCAAGGCCTTCCACTATGCGTGGTTGCTCTTGTCTATCTTATTGGTGACTAGGGAACTGCCTAAGCACAGTTAGTTCCCTCCTCTTGAACAAGACTTGCTAGAGGTGGAAAAATGTGCATTTCTCCTGGAGATGAAGGATGCCATGAGAATCCGTGAGACCAAGATCTTCTGGGTGCTCATGGAGGCAAGCATTTGGATGTGGATCAACAAAAGGCCATGCCTACCCCCCATAGTGTACAACAATCTATGGAGCTTTGTAGACTTCAAGGCAGATATGCACAATGTGTATATTAATGTGTGTAAAGATCTAACACAGAACTGGACCAAACTTCCTTTCATCATGATTGATGATGCCATTTTCACTGTGCTCGCCTTATGGCCACCCGAGTGGCATGCCCTAGATCTGGCAGTGTGCGATAAGACAGCGGTACAAAAACAAAATGTTGCTACCAAGCGGTTGGCTCAGCAGAAGCGCAATGAGCAGTTGGTTAAGGAGGTAAGGGCTTTCTGCAAGATAGTAAAGGCCGTTGTAGAGTAGACCAAGTGTGCCAAAAAAGCAGCACCAACACAGGCAATAGGGGCTAGCACGATGCAGGAGGAAGAAGGCCCAGACTTGACCACAGTATAGGGAATAGAGGACATAATAGAAGGCGTAGACTATAGCACGACATCTACACAACTAAAGTGCTTACATGGTATGGAACAAGCAGGCCCACGAAAGAAGACCGAGGCTTCCAAACATGATAGTGAACCTACTACACTAACAGAGGGTGACCTCTGTGACATCGGTGACACAGTTCATGAGGTCACCAGGGAAGCACTCCAGGAAGTGATGATGGAGCAAGAGAATGTGTTGGGGGCCCTCAGGGCACAACTACAGCAACTTCAGGTGCAGCCACCACAGAAGGGAATAGCAGTTGCCTACGGTGCCACAGGTACATCAACAATGGAGGAGTTGTTGCGAGCCAAAATGGCTAACACCATTGTGTTGCTGGAAGGAGCACTAACAACGGACAGCATGGAGGACAGAGCCTCAATGGGCCGGATCAAGGGACTTGGCCTAAACTTGGCTCCCCTTGCATGGAATACATTATACTAGCTATAGGACGGAGCGACAAGAGAACTTCACGCTAGGGAAGGACGCGTAGTACAAATTCTCAGCAAACAACGAATCAACATCAAGTAGCTTAGTCTACAACACAATGAAGCACTGGCATAGAATCAACAGCTGGAGCAGATAGTAGAGGAAGCATGTCACCGTGCTCTAGAGCTAAATTACAATAGACCTATCAATTGGAGTGTGAATTCAAATATTGGCTAGTGGATTCCACGAGGCAAAGGAGGAAGCAACGAGGATACAGCTGGACCTCAAACTTCAAATTGCTGAACTATGATTAAAGGCGCAGTCATCCATGCCCCCGGAAGTTAGGAAACAGAGCACTAGAACTATCCAAAAGCGTTGGAGGAAATAAGACAGGCAGTGTAGAATTGTACTATGATGTTGAAAGAATCCTTCGCGTTCCTCACTTCCTTACAAGAGGACCCCACCATAGAGTGCCTGGAAATAGAGGTGCAGGAGATTTAGGTATAGTATGATAGTGTGCACATAATGGCACAGATAGTTGTCCTAACCTAGTGGCTAGTGAAGCTACAGTAGGCGAAGGCATTAAAGAAACAGGTGGATGCCACCCGACAGAAAGAGGCAGTGCTTAAAGCACATGTCTAGCCTTGGATTGATGAGGCCTTCCTCATCACTACCGACATCGAAGGAAAGCTCGCAAAGATGAAGGTGTTGCATGTTGTAAGTCAACAATCTACCCTTAATAGTGAACATTTAGCCAAAAGAGTAGTGCAGATCCAGTAGATGGTAGAACAGTGCACTGTGGACCTTTGTGCAACATAGGCACAGTTGGAGAGGCTTTATGCAAAGATTTCCGCACTAGCAGATTGACTTGGGACAAGTCAGAATGATTGTGTTGGGGGCCAGTTAGGCATGGGATCCCTCGCAGTAGGTTTTAGGGCTTAAAGCCCAAGTTTTGGTCAAAGATGATGTAGAACTCTGCGAATTGCGCATGCAGAGCATGAAGTCTAGGATGAGTCATAGGGTTGTCTGCTTTAAAATATTGTAATTTAATGTAAAGTTGTGTTGGCCTACCCATGGTTCATGAACCATGGGATTGTATAAATAGAGGGAGGCTCTAAGTGTAATGATAGGAATTCAATGATATATGGAATAACGAAGGCATGGTTCGAGGTTAGAGTGGGATCTGAAGTGTACTGGGTCATAGTAGTAGGAAGAGGCTCTATAGCTGAGTGCACAAAAGCCTAGTAGAGTCCATAGTTGAGTGCGCGGACCCCTACAGCTGAGTGCACAGGGTGGAGTGGGGTCCATACTTGGGATTGAAAATTAATAAAGAGAAGTTTACTCTATGCATATGTTCTTGAATCTATACATGATGTTATACATTAATTTTACTCTGTTTATTTATTGTACGCAATTGATAATACTGGTATGAATGCTTATATATGAAAATAATCTAAGTAATCAGCTAATAGAGCCTAACTAAGAAAGACTTGGTTAAATAACACAGGTCGTGCTACGGCTAGAACTATGCAAAGACAATATCACAAGGTGAGGGGTGCCCGCAGGTGCATGTAGCACAGTAAGTACGAAGGTTGGACATTGTACCAATCACCTCATATCAGACATCCCCAAGGTGCATAAACCTAGTTCTAGCACCTTCCCATACCACTTCAAATGAGACCTCAGTCCACGCTCCACGAACTGCTACCGAAAGGGCTAGTAGTATCGAGATTTTCTTGGCTAAATCACTTCTCAACCAGGGTCAGGCCCCACTAAGCCAAAAAGATCTTCTTTAACTTTCCCATCAAACTTGGGACAATCACTTGGTATCTTGGAGAGCACCAGAGGCCAGTATGGCAAATGAACGATTGGATCATTCATAAGGCCAGATACATTTGGCAACTCGAGCGTGGCTAAGAATGGAAATTTAGTTGTAAAAGGCATGGGAGTTTGATAAGCGAGTGTGAACAGAGGATCCCATCCCTGTTGGTAAGGATTTCAACCTCACAGTTGGGTATTTTGGCCATATGGCATCTGAGGCTACCCCCATTGTAGATTACCTTGACCATAGGGAGGATTTTGACCTTGAATACCTTCGAACTATCCAGCCATAGGTTGTTGATAAGAAATGTATGGGTTAAAAGGCTATTGAGCCTATTGACCTTGGACATATGCATATTGGACCTATTTTCCTTGAACATACGGGTGATGAATCTATTGTCCCTAAACAAGAGGATTTTGGACCTGATATCCTTGGGCATAAGGTTGAAACACTTGTTTCCCTTTGACATAGGGATTTTGTACCTGCTACCCTTGATCAAAAGCATTTTGAACGTGTTGACCTAGGGTGTGACGGTTTTATACCTGATACCTTTGGCCAGAAGGCTTTTGGACCTATTGACCTAGGAAATTAGGATTCTCGGCCTGCTACTGAAAGACTTGACCTTGGCCCTACCCTTGTAGGGGTTGCCCCTATTGATATGTATAAAAAGGTTGTTGCTGCCCTGGTTGGTTTTATTGCTCCAAGGGTTGACCTTGCTATTGCAAAATTTGTCCCTAAGGCTACAGAGGTTGGCCCTGTGAGGACATGGGCTGGGAGGTGTGTGAAGCATATTGCATCTGCTGCTGCATGGTTTGCTACAACTGTTGTAAGGGTTGAACTTGCGGTTGTTGTAGCTAACCTTACTGCGGGATCATTTGCCCTTGCGGTTGCATGGACAACCCTTTCTACAACAAAGGTTGCCCTTGTGGTAACAAAGGCTTCCCTTATTATTGTAGGGGTTGGTCATAGCCACCCTGGAAGGTGGATGAGCTAGGCTGAATGTACTACCCAGACTGAAGGGTGTAAGGTTTATTAGCCATTCCTAGAGAACCATATGGAACATAAGGTGTTTGGCATTGGACTTGAGCCCCATAGGGCTCCTAATACTGAACATTTCTCGATCCATATGGACCAATGAGATTCTGAGCCTATTGGTAGTGGACATTGTTTGATCCAGTAGGATCAGTAGGGTTATGAATAACACCAGAAGAAGGTTGGTTCATACCAACCATGTGAGCTTGTAAGCCACTCACTTTGGTGGCACCTGACACCAAAGAAACATTTAGGTTTTGCCCCCCAGGTGGCAGCACAACTTGGCCACTGACTAGAGGGATGGAAGAACTGATAGAGACATTCTTTGAAACTACGCATCGTGCTTGAAGGGTAACTGGGATTGACGATTCAAGGTTATTCAGAATGGTGGGTTACATCGAGACTGAGGTAACAGCCTGTTGGGAAGTCGTGTTCATAATGAACGAACCTAAAGTAGGCATGGTGCCTAATGCCTAAACAGGGTTATGGTAAAGTGATAAGGCACTAGGTGTACTTGAAACCAGCTGTGCAAAAGACACATAGATGGGTGGAAAACTAGCAGGAATACCCTTGGTATAGAGGAAACCCTCAGGAGGAAAACGCTTCTCTTCCTCCTTCGAGTTCCATATCCAGGAAAAAACAATGACAAATGGTCGAAGAAGTATTAAGGGGATAGCTCTAAAGGAACACTCGGTTGGTCGTACAGACTGTAAGGACGTTGTGGTAATATCACAACAGGGTCAAACAGAGGATTCAAAGGGTAGATAACTAATCCAAGATGACCATCAGTGGTCAATGAGTCCTCAGGAGTTTGAACGGGATTGTCTAAAGATTCCAGGCCAAGATCAGTAGACGACCTAGTATTGAAAGTATGTGGAGGACGAGATGATAAAGGTTGAATTCTTAGAAAAATTCTAAGTTCAACACCTTGGTCCTCAAGTGATTCTGGTAACTCGGGAAATGTCTCCTCAAATAATCTTCCAGATGGAGGAGACGAAGAGGAACTAGGTGAACTAGATGGTTCAACCATGATGACCTTGTCTTAGTCGATAGAGAAAATAACTTCAAGGCTTTAAAATGTTATTTAAGGAAACTCATGATTTTGTCTTAGAAAAGACTAATAGGGTGTTATCAGATCGTGGGCAATCAATTATTAAGACGCATAAAATCATGGTTCTATTTCATTTCTTAAGAGTCTAAAAAGAAACAAAGATGACTCTATCACTTTTGATTCGAAACGAGCTCAAAAGAACAAGTGCTCAAATGATCTTTTAAGTTTAATGAGTCAAAAATATCAAATGACTACTCTGGATGATCTAGGTAAATACGATTACCAGGCAATCGTGAACTGCAGAATACCTCCTGGTGAACTGACAAGTAGGAGCAATGTTGTGTTCAGTGTATCACGTTTGCAAGGAGGCCAACTTGGCTTCTTAAGGATAAAGGATTGCAGCCTAGAGGGGTCTCCTATTATATACTCGATGGTATGGGGAGCACAAATCCATACTAGCATTGTCTAATTTCGAAGCTAATGATCACCTTTCGTTAAGTGTCAAATGTGCCTTAGGTTAATTGAACAAGTGCTCAAATGATCTTTTAAGTTTAATGAGTCAAAAATATCAAATGACTACTCTGGATGATCTAGGTAAATAGGATTACCAGGCAACCGTGAACTGCAGAATACCTCCTGGTGAACCGACAAGTAGGAGCAATGTTGTGTTCATTGTATCACGTTTGTAAGGAGGCCAACTCGGCTTCTTAAGGATAAAGGATTGCAGCCTAGAGGGGTATCCTATTATATACTCGATGGTATGGGGAGCACAAATCCATACTAGCATTGTCTAATTCCGAAGCTAATGATAACCTTTTTTTAAGTGTCAAATGTGCCTTATGTTAATTGAATTCATTTTAAATTTTATCTTGAGCTATGTTTCAATTTTCGGGTCTTAGCAATGTGACTCGAAAAACCTTAAATGTAACTAAATGAGACAAGACCATTTCAATTTGATGAAATTCCTACACTAGAGAGGGTAGAAACTACACAATCAAATGCAAAAAACCAAGCAACTAAAAGCGAAATGATCTTTCACTACCTTACTTTTTTCGAAAAAAATAAACTAATGAAAAATGCATTCCAATTCCTAATTTCCTGACAAGCACATATATAATAGTCCTTTCGAAAGCAAAAGAGTTCTTTTCATTTCTCAAATTCCAATACAATTCTAGTCTTTTAGTGATGCAAGTTATCATAGCACAATGATGCAAGAAACTAGAATTTCACACTTTTTCATGAAACAAAAAAATAAACTTTTCACATATAACACTTCAATGAAAAAGTTTTTGAGACAATCATCTCTTTAAGCAAATGAAAACATGAAAAGAGAGGCTCATTCAGACTAATGAAGCACCAGCTTTACCAACAACAAGACAAGCAACATAATCCATGCTGAAAAAGAAACGTTTAGAGAAGCAAACAAAAACTTTTCAAACTTGTGTAATAGAGGTGAAAGCCGCAAAAGGACTGCAAATGAAATGCAAGGAGTAGGTACACCTACAACTCAACTTACTGAGTTCACAAACAGCTGAATGGATGACAACCTAGATTCCCTAGTGTCACTTACCACCTAATGACTCAAGAAATCAATAAGAAATATGATAAGCCAACAAGAAAACAAAACCAAATGAAAAGTAGCTTTCTAGTCAAGGATAAAATGGTCTAAAATGCTTAAGGGATCAAAATCATAAGAGCCAAAAACACTAGCCAAGATTGGGGACAAACCCTAATCTTCACTTACAGGCATCGACATGACTGCCTAACTAACAGCAAGAACTAGAGGCTGGTTGGTGTGACTGTTTCTCAACAAATCGCGTTGATCGGCGCAACTATCATTGGAGTAAGCACGCTGATTGAAGGAGCTAAGAAAAAAATTAAAAAAATTGAAACAAAGACTAGATCTGCTACTATGAATTTCAAACTCAAGACAGTAAGTAAGAAAAAAGACACAAAACCAAAGGGAAAAAAGTGGAACTAGAAAAGTTAACACGAAAACATGAAATCCAAGACAAACAAAAGGATTGGTTCCTGAGTGGAGTCGCCAATTTCTGGTGAAGTAAAATTATAAGTGCGGACACAAACAAATTCCTCTAGCCCGATAATGGGTCTAGCAACAACTGATACATTCTATGGAAGATTTCCTTAGCTTAGAACCAATCAAGAGGGCCTATCTCTTACTACACTTATCCTGTTTGATGATGTCCTTACTTTCTCACTCTAGCTATCTCTCGCTTCCTTCTTCAAGCACTTGAAACAAGTAAACAACAGCAACAACAACCGTTATAATAGACAAATTGCAATTCAACCTACTTAAAAAGTCAATAAACATTAAGCCATGAATATGTTAGATGACAAATCATGTAGTAAATCAATCGATAGTTTCATATATATTGAATCAAGAAGAGATTACAACCATTGCCTTGACATTGTTGTTCTCCTCTGACAAGACCAGGTTCCCACACACTTCTGCTAGTATTCCATGATGGCCTCAATCAACAATAGTTTTAAGGCTCTTCCCTTTAGGCTTCACTCCAAACCAAAATCGCACTTCTCCCTCACACAACTAGATAACTACAACTATGAATAGCTTGTTGTTTACTCTGAACCAAAATAGCACTAGCACACCAACATTAACACTAGCTTGTGATTGGGAAGAAGGGAGGTTTATATAAGATGAATGGATGGGAGATGGATCCTCTTCTCATGGGAGAAGGTCTTACCCCTTGGTGTAGTTCCATCATTATAGGGGAAAGGAGCCCAAACTGACATTCTAGACCCCATCTAGCCAAATCATTTACCAGACTTCCATTACGAAGCTTCTAGAGCTGGAAGCTTCAGCACTTAATTTAAAAAACTTTCCATAACAGGACTGGTGCGACTGGAACATAGCTCAGTTGCTTCGGTTGGCACTAAGGACAATGCTAAACTCTGCACATCAGTGCAAGGGTCATTAGTGCCGGTCTTGTAAACTAGGAAAAACAGAAGTTTCAAGGGAAATGGTGCAAAAGGTGATTGATCTACTCATGAAGAGGGACACAATGGGGGTTTCTTCATGAAGGGAAATCATGTAGGGTTCACTGTAGAGGTCCTCCAGGATCAAGGAACAGGGAGTACAGAGAAAGTGACAAAATGTTGTGTAACAATCACCTTCATCAGTACCCAAAATACTTTTCTCTCTGTGACCTGTGCAACATCATTTGTAGCCCAGAGAGATGCGAACTTTGCTACTTTCGAGATATCCTTCTCCATAAGATGAAATTAGCTATCCTTCACCAAATCCCATGCAGATAACACAATTGAGAGCAATAACCATGAATAGTGAAAGGTCTTACTATCGTTTTGTACCTCTTTGTAGTTCATGAGGAACTCACTACATAGGTAGCACGCCTAGTTGAACTGTACGCCCTTCATGCACTGAGATGTCAATGAAATCACTGGTGTCGGCACCTCATCCACATGACACTTTCGCATAACTTTGCTAGCTAAAATCTGTGTGGAAATCTTCACTGCGGGGTCAGTAATGCTGGTAATTAAATACTCACATGGCTTTTTGACAAGTCTAAACTTGTGCTTCATCTTCTCAGCAAGGTTGCGCTCACTCGCCTTTCTACCAAATGCCATAGTTGGATTGAGTCCTAAATGGGGTAATAATGTGATCTAATAGATCAAAATATTTGTGATAGGAATTGACTCATTTAACCTCAAGTGCCTATCATGCACCAGGAACAAAAGCTGCTTAATGACAATCAGGGTGATATTTGACCAATGATAGAGTGACACCCATAACAGGTTCAACAACCCTCACTTTTTGACTTCACGAATCCATTCCACTCACTCCAATGTAGTGACACCATATTCCTTGTAGAAAACCCTCTACATGAAGGTGTTGGTTGCAAGCTAGCTTAGAAATAGGGTCCACCCCCTCAATGTTGATATATTCTCCACCCTCCTTAGCCTCTAGATCCACCACCTTCCCCTTCTCCTTTGCACTCGGCTTTTCTTTTCTCTAAGCTTGTGTAGGTGCATGCTTCCACGGTGACTCATGCACCGACAACAACTTCGTTTTCTTATCCTTGTTTGGCTTGGGGACCTCTCTCATTGTCATAGCTTCAGCCTAGGCGACCTTGGCATCGTAGGCACTGCAACTCGAACCTCCATATTCACAACCTCAGGAGCAGCTCCCTCTAAGACAATAGTCCCTCCCATGCTTGCAATTTTTGTGGGACCTGGTCCTAACATGATATCATGATTAATCTTTTTATCTAACTCAAGATACTGATCAAACACGGGGCTTGCGAGAAAATCCTCAAAGAACTCACGGCTCATGTGCAACAAACAACAGTCATGTATATTTTATAGATGGATTCAACTTCAAATTCGACTGTTCCCACCAAAATATGTCCATAAATGCTATATTGGTATGATATTTCCAAATATTTCACTTTTAAATTCAGCCTTAAATGCCTTAAATGCCAACTGCCTGCTCCTCTTAACCATCTTCTGGTAGTCAAATCATGAATAGTGATGGTAATGGTCACTTTCTAGCTGCACTGCATGGTCTCCCCTCCTATAGCATAACTTCCTTCATGCTTATTCTGGCACTATGACGCCCTCTTGTTTCATGCAGACCCCTTGTTGTGCAGCACTACAAACCAAGCAGTGTGTTTTATAGTCTCGTGCCTCCTTGCAATTTCTTGGAGCGCTAAGACTATGCTATAGTCATGTAGTCATTGGACCAGATCCCCAATGTATGGTTTCAATCAACTTCCATTTACCTTTCCAGGAAATGGATCTCCATTCAATTTCACAAGCTGTACTACTCCACCATCAGTAATATATTTGATAACATATGGCCCTAGACAATGCATCCGAAATTTTCCTGGAAACTTATCAAACTTACTGTCATATGATAAAACTAAATCATTTACCTTGAAGGTGCGCAGTTTGATGTTTCGATCATGCCATGCCTTTTCGCGTTCCTTCGAACCTGTTGATGGAATCAAGCCAAACAACTAACCTCCTCGAGCTCTGTTAGCTACACGAGCCATTCTTCTAAGGCACCACGATCCACCATCCTTGTGAATGTCGCTATAAGTAGACTAGGCATGATATATTCCATAGGCATCATAGCCTGTACACCATACACCAACCTAAAAGTTGTCTAACCAGTAATCTTTTTGTAGGTAGTTCTGTAAGCCACAACACAGCTAGTAGGTGCACATCCCAATCATTCCTCTGTGCATTGCAAACCTTTGTCAGAGTGTTCTCCAATATCTTATTAAATGCCTCAACTATCTGATTGGCTTGAGGACAATATGGTGTACTTTTCTGGTGATAAACATGGAACTCCTTTGTTAGGGCATTGATTGTTTCATTAAGGAAGTGTGTACGGTGATCACTCATTAAAATCTTCGGGTAACCAAACCTAGTCAACACATACTCAAATAGAAATTTTGTTGTTGTTACCACTATAAATTCCTTCACGAGTTGTGCCTCCGCCCATCTGGTCAAATATCCGGTCACGGTGATGATATATCACATAGTTGTCTTCTTGCCTAGAGCTTGAATCGATCCAACAAAATCAATTGCCCATTTCTCAAATGGTTGCAACAATACCTACAGATTCAAAGGAAGCTCATACCTCCATGATTGCCTACTGGTTCTCTCACATGCATCACACACCCTACAAGATTCTTTGGAATCCTTATTCAATGTTGGCCACCACAACCCAACACATAAAATATTCTGCATTGTTGCTTTTCCTACATAATGGGCCTCGCAACCCCTCCATGAGCTTCAGCTAGGATACTGCTTCATTCAAAATCAAGCACATAGCATCGTAGTATCTTTTCCTATCCCATCTTATACAAGTGACATGCAATAACAGAAAAATAGACTGCGCGCACCACCAATTCCTTCTCTTGTCAACGTGTGTATCCTTCTGGATCCTTTCCTATAGTCAGGAAGTGGATAATGTCTGCAAAGTGATTGCCAGTTATGTGTGTCATAAAGAACTCCACATCAGGCAATCCTTCTTCTAAATTGGTAGGCTCCTCTCCTATTTTAATGCACGACAGATGATCTAGCCCTGCATTTAATATCCCTAGCTTGAAAATTACTTCGAAATCATACTCCTTAAACAACAATAGCCATCTGCATATTCCCCCCAACACAGGCTTGTTGACTAGGTATTTTAATGTAGAATGGTCTGTATACATCTTAAAGTGTCTGCCTAGTAGGTAATGTCTGAAATTTTCAAGCGTGTACGCCATAGCCAACCCTTCGTGCTCCATCGTCGAATAATTATTTTCAGCCTTAGACAGCTTCCTGCTTGCAAACACTATAGGGTGATCCAATTCTCCTTCACTGGCATGTGCCAGCACTGCTCCCAATGCAATACATGAAGCATCCACATGCACATGAAACTCCTTCTTCCAATCTAGGAAGACTAGGATTGGCACAATGACCATTTGTTCCTTCAATACATCCAGACTCCACTAACATTCTTCATCCCAATACAATGTAGCATCCTTCTTCAATAGCTTTTCCATTGGTGCGGTAATCTGGGCATATCTCTTGATGAACTTTTGATAGTATCCAATATGACCCAGTGTTGCACATAGTTGTTTAACACTCATTGGCACCTCCAATTTAATGATAACTGCAATCTTAGCAGGGTCCACCATTAATCCTTATCTACAAACCACATGACCTAGCAATATTCCAAAGGGGACGCAAAACAAACATTTCTTTAAGTTCAATGCGATCTGATACCTTCAGCACATATCCAACATCAAGAGAAAACTAGCTACATGGTGCTTTACTAGTCCAAACACAGTCCAATCATCAAAGTATACCTCCAAATATTTGTGAATGAACTCCTTGAACACTGCAATGACTACACGCAAGAAGATTGTCGACTCATTATTAAGTCAAAAAGGCATTACCATATACTGAAAGTATCCCCATTTAGACGTGAAGGTAGTCTTACTCATGTCTTCTAGCACGATATTTATCTGATGGTATCTAGATAACCCATCAGTGAATGAATAGGCCTCATGTCCATCCGCATTACGCAATACTTCAATTGTGACTAGAGTTGGAAAAGGATCATGAATGCAAGCATCGTTTAGCTTCCTGAGATCTACCTAAATCATGATTTCATCCTTTTTCTTTCTTTGTTGAACTACCATTGGGCTCACCCAATTAGACTCCTCCACTAGTTCAATAATACCTATTGCCAACATCTTGTCCAACTCCAAGCGAACATTTTCCTTGTACTTAGGATTAAGGCAATATGGCCTCTGCTTAATAGGCTTTGCATATAGTTTCAAAGTTATTTTCATCACTCCTAGCTCACCTATGATGCCTTTTAAGTCTGAAAACTTTGTGGGGAACAAATCTTGATAATTGTGTAGAAACTCAGCGACCTTGTCCACTGGGGAATCATCCCAATAGTCCCCAATTTTCACAAACTTCGGCTCTGCTTTTGTGCGAATATTCACTTGTCTAGTATTTAGTGGAACAGTGATATCTAGATTTTCTATCTGCAATTCTTCAACTTCACGGTGGCCTTCTACCTCTGGGATGTTAATGTTCCCTGGGTCCTCAACTTCTTCTTCAGTAGTCACATTATAGCACTCCAGTGCATGGCGCAACTAGGTGGTCCAATTTGGTTGAATCAAATCCAAGGGATCCTGTGGTATTTTGAAGATCATTGCCTTGACCTCTTGCAATGCTTCATCGATGCATTCAAATCCATCCTCAAAGATAAATGTCATCAAAAATCCCTGTCTCAAAATGTGCCACTCTTTAGTGCCATGGCAAAGCTCTGTTTCCAAGTACTAATTCATTGGTATCACATCCAAAGTATGATAGAATAAATGTACCCACTCAGGTTGTGGCTCTGCTCCATAAGCATCAGTCCATTTAGCTAAATGATCATGTAGATCACTCATTTCATCATATTTCCCTGTTAGTTGCACTTTTGGGTGACCAAACCCCACTCTCATCATTCTTATGTATTCACACCATTTCAAAAATGTCTTTGTGCATACCCCACCATCTTGTGGACATAGTGTGCAGTGCCCAATCGAAGGCTTGGAAGCGATGCTTCTCTAGTAATTCCCTTTAAAATGCATCCAAAAATTTATCTACAACAGTTAGACCATCATAATAAGGCAAAATCCTTACCTCTAACGATACATAGTGGAGTGATTTAGTCATCATGTTATAGTGCAACGTAGGTACTTCATGCAACCCCAACTCTTCATCTGAATCTGATGTACATGAACGTTCGCGGTGCCATGAAATGCATCCATCTACTGTTGGATTCACCCAATCTTGGTCTCGCGCTGTTATTTTGTAGATCTGGTCCAAATCATCACCACTTTTGTAATCACGGACCAGTTCAATATAGCGCGGTCCTTCTACAGGGTCCAAAGGTACTACTATGCGAAGCAAATTCCTTTCAAATGACATTGTTCACTTCTTCAAATTGATAATCCCATTCATGTCAATAGCCCAATTGATCCCAAGGAGCGTGGGTAAGGATTTTTTTCATAGAAAATATCTATCATTTCAAAATCAACCAATGCACTCACGCCTTCAATATCTATTGTCACTCCCTGCAATCTTCGCATGGGGATAATCTTCTGTTGATTTTCCATCCTCAATTGAATCGGATACCACTGCAGTGTGAGTCTCCCCTTCCTTTCCCATGTCTATTTAGGCAATTCATCACATCTGACCCCAAATCCAGAATAACTTGATCCATTTCATACTCCCCTATTTGCGTAGTGAGCCTCATCTCACACCCTATTCTTACCTTATGCTAACCAATTTTTTGGACTACGCGAGGTCCTTCAAGAGCATTTTCTTTACCGACACATTCATTTATCAACTCCTGTAATCCTTTTATAGCCTTGGTGTTGTGTAGCAGCTTCATACAAGTATCCAATAATGTATCAAGCATGGAGGGGTCCATTTCTTTAGACAGCTTATCTTGGCTTCCTTAGGTAGAGGCCTCAACGAACCTTTTCGTTGCTTCCATGAATGTTTCTTTCATGCATGGAAAATCAAACCCAACCTCATTTTTTGGAGCCTTGCAGACCCGTTCACCTTCTCCAGGTTTCTTTCCTTTATCCTTGCTAGTCATCATTCCACTTCGTAGCATGATATTTACATTAGGATCTTCTTTGTGGGGTTCAACCCTCACAATCTGCAAGTTCTGGGTAGGTTGCTAAGGTTGTGCCCTCTTCTCTTGTATTTTAGTTATAAAAAAAGGGTAGTCTTCTATTGCATGGTAAAATTAAGTACAGTATCGTCACGACAGTCGCATTGGGCTCGTACGCTCCCATGCATAGTGTGTTGGCACTCCATAATCTTATAAAATAACTTGTCCCTGACCTCTCGCAAGTCCTCCTTTGCCTCGGTCTCATCCACACCCCTGATATCCTCCACGCTCTCCCCCAACACCTTGATCCAGAGGCTGAGTCTTTTTCTACATTTGATATGCAAGAATTCTTTCCATCATCAGCTCATATCTACAGAAACTACGCTCATCATGGCCCACCGATTTGCAGAAGTTGTAGAAGAGCTATTGCAGTGTCTGAACAAATTTCTGTAGTAAGTGACAATTGTCTATCACATGTTTTCTAGCTACCTGACAGATAGCACACCACAACGTGGGCCTCGTACTCGGCCCTGCCTGAGCTTCAGGCCTCAGAGGCATCGACCCTCCTCCTGCAACATAATTTGTGAAGATAGGGCAGTGATAGTTATCATGCCTCTGAATCTTACATTTCAGACACCAAACTTCTTCGTGCACCTCTCGCTGAGCCGCTCTATCTTCCTTCAGACTTTGTAACTCTAGGACAAGATTCTGAAACTCCACATGAATCTAATGAACTCCTAAAATAGCATCTTGAATCAGTATCGCATGCAATCTCATCTCAATTTCTAGGGCTTCCACCTAGGTCCCAGTAATTTGCTATGATAAAGAAACCCTTAGGTGAGGCAAGAAAAAAGCTACAAACCATTCACGATATTCTCCATCTGTAATATTCATGTTAGCTTCACAGATCTATCATTTCAATCTCTGATCCTGCTCCCAGGGTGTTTCGCCAGGCCTTATCATAATTTCCTTGATTCCAATGATGACTATGATTCAAACTTGGGCCTACTGAATTCCTTATTTAGCGTAGTCTAAATTTCTACTAACGGAGCCATTAGGTTATCAGTAAAGTACTTAATGTACCATGTTAGCACATGATCATGTACAGAAGTAACCAATGTGTCTTTCTTCATCTGATCGTTGGTAATATTTTGGGCTATCCGTATGGCCTTCGCAACAAACCAAAAATGGTCTGGGTCCTCACTTCCCAAGCCCTTGAAAATGGGCAACTTCATTGTATTCAACATATTGAATGGTGGCAGTGTGGGTGAAGGTGTATGTTGTGGAGGTGAAGATGAAGGTGGTGTGGGGGGATGAGGTATTCGCAGGAACCCTTATCGTATTAACTACATAGTGCTTTGCGGTGAAGCCTATGCTACTCCTTCATCGTCACTCAGAGGAGGCTCAATCAATCGGATATATTCAGGGTCTACTCTCCCTTTATCCCTTAATAACATTCCACTTCACGTAGCTCCAAACATCAAGGTAATGGCATAACCTGCTTTTCACAAAAGAGGATTTTAATCCAAGTATTCAAACATCTTAAATACTTACCTCACAGTCCCTTGAAGAAGCATCACTCTACTTCGTTGTAGTTGACTGAGGTATCAACCACGAAGTCTCTCACAAATCCTCTTAAGACACGATCAAGCCAATGATCAACAACACACGTGATCTTATCTTCAGAGGCTTCCAATCTCCACACTAACTCTGTGGTCCACACTATTGGACCGTCAAGCCTCCACCTTCCCTGGTCATCTATAAATTTAGTGATCCACTAATTAGCTCAATCGGGAAGGAACATAAGAAAATTCATGTATCTATGTGTACAGATTACCTATCCAACCACAATTCTTTTGTCAAGAATGGATTTATGTTTTATTGTGCCGTGAATTTGTGGATATTTCTATCTAACCACTCAATTTCTTTCTTTATTGGATTCTAGTGATACGAGATCACACATCTCCTTATATAGATCCTAGTCCCAGGAATGGAATCATTTGTTTGATTAGTGGGTCCTAACCTAGGTTCAGAGTTAGTTTTACCAAACAAATCCCTACATTACTGGCCCTTTCGGCATCAACCCACGGAGCGCAAACTGAAGTCTCACTTGAAGCAGTACGAGGGGATGAAGGAACCAAGTTTCTGCACCCAGAGATTAGTGTAATGTCATTTTATGCCCTAAACCTGCCTTCACATAGATCGATAAGCCTTTAGGGCTTATCGATATAACTTCCATTAATCATATTCTATACTTCCGTGAACGTTCACGACTATCTTTCCTGGACCCTAAATAGGTGAATCAACCACTTACACGCCTCTATGATTACTCTTAATCCTATATTTACCCAGATCAGTTTAATTGTCGGTAAATATAACATGAAACAAGATATTCTTCATGTAAACAATTATTATTACTTACATCCATATAACAATATAAATCATGTAAAATCGCACATCAATACAATATTAATTCATAAACCCATTATTCATCCTAACACAGTAGCCCATTCATTCATAATAGAAGCAAATAGATAAACACAGGAATTTCTAGAATAATCTCTTTATTAATACTTTAGTTCTGCTTATAGACACAAGACTTCCCTACTTACTCGGCTAGAGGGGTCCACGCACCTAGCTACGGACTCTACTTTAGGCCTCTGTGCACATAGTTGTATATCCTCTCCTGTACTCTAAGACTTCTTTTCTTTTCTGCCTACTGACCCATTACATTCATCTTCATCATCTTCATTATGCCTTAGACTCTCTAAGTCTCTCCTACTTATATAATCCCATGGTCCGCGGGCCATGGGTAGATCTATTAAAGCTGACACAACTTAAATAAACGAAGGGTAAAACCCTTTATGACACTTTACTATCTATGTGCTCCATGACCACAACTTGCGGAGACTTTACATTCTTTATAACAAAACTCGGGATTTTTGCCCCAAAACTTGGGCTTTTTCCCCAAAATTGACCCTAAGGGACCATCTCCCAACATGGATGTACTCTAAAACCGTACTCTCATCATGTGTTGTAGATGGATCATTCGCCATCCTATCATCATGAGATCGCTGATGGTGCTTCTCGATGGTCACAAAATCTTATTGTAGTAGCATGGGCCATATACTCCCTTCACCTAACACTTTTCCATTAGAATGGGCTTTGCATCAGTCAACCACCAATAATCAAGTAGAATAAGATGTCATCATAGGTATCTTCATTAATGCCTCCCACTTAGGTATAAATTACCTACATGTGTTCCTTAACTCCTAGCTTGTTGTATGGAAATTGAACAAAACCTTCAGCATATGTGACCCTTTCCTTTTTTGAAAATACCTGCATGCACAAAGGTTATCTCATGGTTTTGATCATAACATATTTAGACATATACCAAGAAATAAAAATCATATAGTAGACCACGTAGCTAATCAAATCCTAGATTGGCATGCATCACATATATATCATAATTAAGACACATACAGCATAATGAGCATATCCATTAATAAATGAAAAGTACATCCTATGTATGAAAATCATAGCATATAGACACACTGTGAGAGCCAAAAAAAATGAACTCATATATATATATATATAATATATATATATATAAATATATATATAATAATATTAAATAAAATATCATCGACAAAAATATACAAATGTACATCTGCTAGCCCATGCAAGAAAAAATAAGTCATCAAAAAGGGGAGCATCATCATAATGGGTGCTTCCCCGAGTACATATAGTAACTACATCTAGGGCTAGAGCCTAACACCCCCATCACCACCCGCACCTCCTACACGAGGTCCTCCTACCTCGTTTAGTATTGGAACCAATATCGGTCACATAGAGGTCATAGTCACTGCAATCTAACAAAGGACAGGGTGCCTCGCCCTATCCTGGGAGAACGTCCTATCAATGGTGTCCTCGGCTAGCATGGCCCATCTAATATCAGGTATCCCTTGGAGCAAGGTTGTCATGTAGTCCTAAACATCCTAGAAAAACTTAGCATGTGCCTCTAGAGCCTCAATACATGCCTTCAATCTCTCAACCTCAACCCGAATAGCTACAACCTCCCCCTCCCTAGAGGGGCTACCTATCTCTAGACATTAGCATCGAGCCAACCTCTCAGGTCCTTGTCCCCACTGTTATCTCTCCTCCATTCTTAACTAGTAGCATAACCTACCCCACTAGCACACTAAGGATCATTGCCCACCAAAATGGCCAACGGGCATCCAATACGTCCAACATCTACAATCAAACATACATGGTATCCATATGGAGATATATCATAAGAAAATACATGTAAATCAGAAAAATGAAGAAATGATAATCACATAACTGTAGGGCCCCAAGAATCACCTTAGGAAAAATCCATCTCTATATCTCCTCGAAAATCTAAACTAGCATAAGGGAACTCAACGATAACTTGAGGGTTGGACAAGAACAAATCCTCAAATGTGGGCATCTAGTACTGCCCTATCTCACCCCCTTACCGAGGGCATCACTAGTGCCCATCATCATATTCGTGGATGTGAATATAGGTTTTAACCCCGTATAGAAATTACCTTCTAACAACATAAAATAAACAATGCGAGAGGATAACACATAAAACACATATACACAAAGATTCTCCCTTGGATCCCAAAACCAGGATTACCAGCTTGATTTTTCATTATGTTCCTTTCAATTTTACAATACATATTTATACATGCTGAAGCATCCAATACCATGGAATAAAAACCATGATGTCCAAAAACGTGGACCGAAAACCATCGCGTCCAAAATCATGTGCGAAAACCATGCACAAAACCATAGGTAGGTCCGCCCAACCTAATAGAGGGTCCAAATTTTTTTTGTTCGGGGCGCTGCCCCAGACCACCTAGAGGGGGGCTACCCATCCCTCTCAAACCCCCAGGACAAGGGGGGCTATCACCTCCCCACTGCGCAATCGGTGCAATGAAGGGGGGGTTCCACCCCCCCTCTAACCCCCTAGTTCACTACGTGGGCTAGTCATGTAAAGAATATAACACAACCCAACATTCTACCACTTGTTGTTTTATTTCCACAAGAGGCCACAAGAGAGCTTAGTCATTTATCCAGCCTTGCAATTCCCATTGTTTCTCTACACCAAGAGAACTTCTCAGAGCTCATAGATTTTTTTAATGCATCTGCAGTATTCTTCAAAATGTCCACCTTTACTAGCAACACCCTTTTGTCTTCTATCATCTCCCTCACAAAGTGATACTGAAGATCAATGTGCTTTGTCTTTGAATGGTAAGAAGAGTTCCTTGCTAAGAAAATTTCACTTTAGCTGTCATAGTCTATCGTTATAGCTCCCTGTACTAACCCCATACTTGAGCATAATCTCTATAACCAAACTGCTTCCTTGCTTGCATGAGTGGTTGCCATTTATTCTGCGTCTGTAGTTCATAGTGCAACTATAGATTGTTTCTTACTTATCCAACTAACTTCACCACCAAATAGGTTAAACACATACCCACTTTTAGATCTTCTCTGATCCAGATCTCCAACCCAGTCTGCATCAACAAAGCCATGAATATCCAAAACTATATCTAATCCTGGTGTTCCTTGGCAACACAAACCATAATCACTAGTGCCATGCAAATACATGAAGACCCGCTTCACTGTTGTCCAATTCTCATTCCCTGGTTTTGACATAAACCTACTCAATACTCCCACTGCATGTGCAATTTCTGTTCTAGTACAGACCATCACATACATCAAGTTACTGACTGTATTTGCATATGGAACATGAGACATGTGCTCCTCCTCTTCTTGTGTCTTGGGAAATTGTTTAGCAGATAACTTTACACCTATAGGAATAGGAACCTTCATCAGTTTACTATCCTACATATTAAACCTCTGTAGTATTGTCTTGACATACTTCCTCAAGTTTAACCAGAGCTTCCTCTTTGCCCAATCTCTTTTAATTTCCATGCCCAAAATATAGTTTGCAGCACCAAGATCTTTCATGTTTAATTTGGAGGACATTTGGGTCTTCAAATCCTAGATAATTTCTTTGTCATTTCCAACCAGCAACATATCATCCACATACAAGACCAGATAGATAACATGGTCACTAATTAATTTAAAACATGCACAGTGATCTAATTTGCTTCTGGTGAAGCCAAGTCCTCGTATAAATGTATGGAATTTCTGACACCACATCCTTGGTGACTGTTTTAACCCATACAGAGACTTCTTTAACTTGCATACCAGTTCTTTCTTACCCTTTAGGTTTCTTCATGTAGATCTCCTCTTCCAGATCCTCGTGAAGAAATGTTGTCCTCACATCGATTTGTTCTACCTCAAAATCAAAAGTAGCAGCAACAGATAACAATAATATAATAGAAGCTACCTTGGCAACAAGAGAAAAAATATCACCAAAACCAATTCCCGGCACCTGGAAATAACCGTTTGCTACCAATTGAGCTTTGTATTTCTCCACGTTTCCTTCTGCATTTATCTTCTTCTTGAACACCCATTTGATACCAATGGGTTTCATTCTAGCCAGCAACTCCACCAAGTCCCAAGCCGCAGTTTTGTGCAAAGATTCGATTTCATCAACCATGGCCTCTTTCTAGAGTTTTCCATCCTCTGAATCTACTGCTTCCTTCACAGTTCTGGGATCATCATCAGTAAAAGATAAATAAAAGTTTGAACAAAAAGTAGATGGAGTATACCTTTTTGGTTGCGTTCTTTCTCAAACTAATCTTCTCACACCCAGAGTTTGTGGCTCTTCATCTTCTGATTCCTCCTCTATTGTAGAATCTGATTCTTCCTCCTTGAGCTCAAACTTTATCTTCTCAGGTTCCTTTCGTTGGACTTCATGTTTAATAACATATTTCACCTCTCTGAACACCACATCTTGGTTGTACACAACCTTCCTTGTTACTAGTTTCCAAAGCTTATAACCCTTTAAACCATCCTTATACCCAAAAAGGATGCACTTTTCAAATTTACTATCCAACTTGGTTATTTTCTCTTTTGGCACATGTACATATTGTTATAGACATATTTGAGCACATCAATCCCAAAATTATATGTCAATGAACTATAGCTCATCAACCCCTAAAAGAGTTGTTTCATACCCTAAAGTAACTTACTCATCTGAGTGCATCATTCCCCAAAAGCTCCACTTTAGAAATCATCTAGAAAGAGCCTAAGTTGGACCATATTGACTGCTCCATTGATAAAATGTGATGCATACTGACTGGTACACTGTCAAGGTGTGATGAATAATGTTTAGGCCTTCTATAGGGTGTGATGGGTGAGGATGGACCAATTTCTAGGACAATTTATTAGTTGGTTGCTCATGGAATCTTCTAGAAACTTCTCCCGTGCCACTTGCCTCTTTGAATTCGCCCAAGGATGACCAAGGGAATTAGGAAACCATCTCCAATTCCCCTCTCTTGTGGAACCAATTGTAACAAGTGGAATGGCACTAATCAAACCCCATGGATGACTCACCCCATTGCAAACATCTATAAAAGGATCTCCCATTCAAGAGATCAAAAGGCTGGAATGTTGTGAATTGTAAGTAAGTGCTGATAGTTTATAATTGAGGCGAGAGCATTGTATTCTTGTTGGTGTGATCTTGCCATTTCATGAGGTGAAGAAGGATTGAGGCTGGGAGGAAGTTGTAATTCTCCTTTCTATTAATATAGCTCTTCAAGTTTTCTCCCATATGATTGTGCAATTGTGAATGCTATCATTCTGTTCATTATATATCTGATTCTGTAATGTTTATGTTGTAGTAGATCACGATGCTTTGACAATTCTTTGTTGCTGTACTTGTGCAGGTACTCTCCAAGGGTGTTAAGTACAGGGAGGAGTTGCAGGATCCACCAAAGGAGAGAGAGATCAAGCAAGGGATTAAGTGGAAGTTCCAGGTTGGTTCCACTATATTTCTATTATATGTTACACATATGAAAAATCATTGAATTAGATTAAACTGTTGTTTCTAGGGTAGCTGCCAAACCTAGAGGGTTAGTCATTCAAGAAGACACTAATTTTCCCAGAAACAAATTGGTGACTCCGCAGGGGATTGAATAGATGTTTGTTTGTTGTTATTTTTTGTTTTATGTTCAATTTTTTAAACTATAAATAGATTCTGAAGCCAGCCAGGTAGCTTTCAAACTGCTCTTGCTCTGCAATTCAATAGTAGATAAATGCTACTTTAGTCAATCTCTAGTTTAGTTTATGAGTTAAAAATTTGACTTGAAAACACATCTATATTCCCTTTTGGTAGCCCACTAACCTCTTAGGACATTCCATCATACTTTTCTTATCATTGTTCATCAAATCCAAGCTTGATTCATTGAAAACTACTCCAAATTTGAGCCGAAGCACTTTCAGAAATCACTCCCTAGACCATCGCACTAACTTCCACTGTGACTCAGTATGCATCTCACTTCCCTAATGGGCAGGGTAAGATGCATCTACCCTTCTTCAAAGGCTAGGTGTGATGATCCTACTGTTGTCTCTAAAGGCCAGGTGTGATGATTGACTAAACTCAATTTCCCATCTAGGAGTTGAGGGTTTTTTTACTAGTTTTTAGACTTGTTTGGTTGGTTGTTGAATATGAACAATGTATCTTCACTAAAGCTTACTTGCATCACTTAATTTAGCCTCACTTAAGCTAGGATTGTTAAATGTTTCTTATGTATTACTTTATCATTTTCAATCTTTAGTCGAAAGTTGTTTTTCTTGTCGATTGGTCTTTGTCAAAAGAAGTGTCGTAAAGTCGTTCCTCTTTCAAATTCTGAATTGTCATAAAATCTTCATTCATTAAAGATAAATTGGTTTATATGTGCATATGATTTGTCTTTTCATTTAAAGTGTCATAATTCTTCATCTCTTTAAAATTGAAAGTGTCGTAAAGTCTTCCTTTTCGTTTAAGAGAAATTGTCGCAAATCGTTGCTTTTATGAAAAGAGATTTTTGATCGTTTGTGCATTAGTTTTCCTTTCTGTATCATTCACATTAAGGGAAATTGAAAAGAAATACATGCATTTTGCATTATTCATATTAAATTTTGTGAATTCTTGATACGAATATCTAGGGAAATTGCATTAGATGTGCTCTTTGCTCTTTGTCAAATATCTCATTGATCTATCCTTTAGTAGTTAGGATTTTCATTGTTCAAATAAACAAAATATTGCTTATCATTGTAGATTGCATCTTAGGAATTTCAGATCATCATTATGTGGTGAACCATTGAAAGGAAAACTCTAAGAAAGATTAAATTTAAAATGAACTTCAATGAGCCTAACAACGCTTTGGAATTTAATGCAACACACTTAGAGGTCTAGGCTAGAGACATGCTCCGGCATCGTTAAAACTAGTGGCTATTATTTTCATTGAAGGTTGGGTGATTCCTCCTCCTCGATACGACAAGTGCTAGCATGGACTTGTGCTCCCCATACTGTCACGTATATATTGGGAGACCACAATAGGCTTGAATCCTTTATCCATAGGAAACCGAGTCTGCCGCCTTATTGATCGCAATGCACTAAACACAACATTCAGGAAGATTGACTACCGTACATAAGTCCTTGGTAATTTCTCTTTAATTTACCACCAAGGTGTATATTGCAGTTTTACGATTGGTTTGATAAACCCTTTGTCTAGATTCTCTAGAGTAGTCACTTTCATTCCTTTTTTACTCTCTAAAAGAAAAGGTCAATCTAAGCACTTGTCCTTTCATGCTCATTAAAAATCAAAGGCAACTAAAGTCATCTTTAGCTTTCTCTCGACTCTTTAAAACTAAAAAAGCAAAGTTGCATCTAAAGTGTCTTTAAAATTAATTGACCACGAATAACACCCCTTTTCCTTAGTTGATCTTAGGTTGGAACATATGGTGACAAATCTGGAGTCCATTGATCAAAGAATCCCTTTTGATGGGAATCCTAGTCCTTTTCCTTCCTTCGGAAATATTGGTGCTCCTTATATTGCTACATTTTCCTTTCTAGGATTTACTATTGGCTTGCCAGTATGGTCATTTTCAACCTCCTTGGTTAAAAATTTTGTGATTTCTCCGCAATCGAGTACACCTCCAACTGGAGAAAATCAACCTCCATTTGATTCTAAAGTTCACCCTTCGCCTTCTTCCTCGTTTGTTTCTCCCTCCCCCTCTTCCTCTTCACTTGGTGAAAGTATTGGTACTAGTAACCAGGTGGCTAAGAAGAAGAAAGGGAAGAAGAAGAAGAATAAGCCAATTCAGCAAGGAGGCAACCAAGCAACCGCTGCTCTAAATGCAACATTTGATGAAAATCATCCATTAAGCCTCATAAAGTCAAATATACATGCAAACTTTGTGCAGGATACCACCTACTTCGAAATTGTCCTGATATTCCTTAGATCTTAGAAGAATGGTCTTCACATTCACATCATTACGTGTCATCAACCTATGGAGATCATGTTGGTGACACACCATCAACTAGTGATAGTAAAGTTCGTGGAAGGAAAGGAAAAGCCAAGTTTCCATGTAGGTTATGTGAAGGGAATCACCCCATTCACCTTTGTCCCTATCTAGATAAAGCCAAGAAAGTGTTGGATAAACATCCTGCTTCACCGCAGCGACTTCCATCTAGTTACGGGAAACTCTCCCTGAATCCTTCACTAGTTGATGAACCAACTGACCTAAATCAACCGTCGGTCAAAACCACTCTCTCTGAAATTGAATCCAATGTGTCTATACCCAACCCAAATCAACAGGTCAAGGCAAAAGTTGACTCAATTTCACCTTGAGTAAATCACACCTTTCTCGAAGTGAGTGAATATGATACCATTCGAGTTCTTTTTGTTTCTTCATATTCTAATGAACTTGGGGGCAATCTGCCTATTCCATCAAGACAGGAGGAAAATCCTCTCGCTCTCGTAACTCAAAGGGTAAATTCTTCCATTTATAGAGCACCCCCTCCAAGAAGTCTAGTCACTTCCTTTGATTGGAATCAACTGACAGGATCCCACCTTCCTTCTTATGTGCCTTTCGAAATCATAGTACAAGTTTGTAAAATGATTGTATCTGGCACTATTATAGATGAAGGTGCATCAGTGAGTATCCTTTCCTCAACTTCTTGGCAAGCGCTCAGTTTGCCACCACTTATGCCTATTACATAGAATTTGTTGGGCTTTAACAAAGTAACGAGTCGACCGTTAGGGATCCTTCCTTAGTTACCTATCACTTTGGGAGGAAAAACCATTTATCTAAACTTGATGGTATTCCTAGGACCTTTAGACTACAATTTACTTCTTGGGCATGACTATGTTTATCACATGGGAGCTATTGTTTCAACACTCTTATGAGTGATTTGTTTCCTGCATGAAGGCAAGATTGTCACCGTTGACCAGCTTTCATTTCCCAGTCCAAATATGGCTCGTAGTCAACCATCTTCCTTAAATGGTCCTTTTGTACCAATGGTATCATCCCCACCATGGGTTAATTATGTGGCAGCCTATTCCATACCTACATCGACTGACGATCAATTCAGTGATGTTGTACATTATGTACTAGGGGCATTAGAACCAGATCTCTCCTTCATGACCACTTATGAGTTCTGAACAAGGAGTTTGAGGATAGTTCCTTGTTTTGTGTCAACCTCATTAAAAAATGAAACAAGGAGTCTGAGGATAGTTCTTGATCTTGTGTCAATGTCATTAAAAAATGAAACAAGGACCTCTGAGGAGAGTTCCTGATCTTGTGTCAACCTCGTTAAAAAATGAAACAAGGACCTCCAAGGATAGTTATTTTACTGTGCTAACCTTATTGAAAAATGAAACAGGCTGATGAGCATAATTTCTTGTCTTGTGTCAAGCTCATTAAAAAATGAAACAAGGAATCTGAGCAGAGTTCATTGTCTTGTGTCAAACGCGTTATAAAATGAAACAAGGACCCCTGGAGCAAAGTTCCAAGTCAAGTCTTTGATTAGATCTCGTAAAATCCCAGTCGAGTCTTTCACTTGATCTCGTAAAAGAACCTTCATTCCATCCACCTAATAGCCATGGATAATCTACTTAGGTGAATGTAATGAAGCTTGGGAGGCATGCACCTAATGGTAAAGATAAGTTTCCCTGTAGGTTATGTGATTGGTCTATCACACCATTCACCTTTGTTTATTCGGAAAAAGCCAAAGAGGTGTTGGATAACTGTCTTCCTTCATTGTAGTGACTTCCATCTAGTTATAGGAGACTCTCCCTTTCATTAAGCTGAGGGCATGCAAAACAAATCAAGCATAATTTTTCGTTTCAATATTGTGTAAACATGAAACTAAATCTAAGCATAGTTCCCTATTGTTCAAGCTTGTCTAAAAATGAACCCATTTCCAATTTTTAACCCTTGTGATTGCCATTCTATCAGCCTTTTGAGCCTTGGTTGTGTTCATCCCATCACCACCATCCCTTTGGCTGATCATATGCTTTCACTTGGTTGTTTTACCCTTTTTAAGGAACGATTGCAATGAGTGGACATTTTAGCCAGCCTCTTCACATAAATAAACATGTTTTGAGAAGTTCCAACATCACCGGAACCAGTTGCTACCCTAGACACCACTCGTTCCTCAAAATAGAGTCATCTTTAAACTCTTTTCAGACTCTTTAAACATGAAAAGATAGTCGAGTGCTTGTCTCTTCCAGCTCATTAAAGTATTGGAAACATCATCCCTCTTGTATTATTTTATCCTTTTTCGGCCCCGAGGGATTACTTTACGAAAAATAACTTATAGAGTTTTCTTTTTGTCCCTTTTCAAACTCTCTAAACATGAAAAGGACTAAGTTATCCTTGTCATTAAACTCATTAAAATAATAGTGACAAACTTTTCCATCTAGACGAGACTGAGTTTCACTATCACAAGACTCGTTAAAACATCAAATAGCAATGGGTTTTCCCAAAGGGTGAATTATAGAACAAGCATATGTTATCCTCCTCAAGATTGACAAAAATAAAGAAGTATTGGTCAGCAACAATTGGGGAAAAAGAGGAAAAATCTTGAAGAATTTATGGTAGAAAGTCGCTCTTGAACATGAAACTTTCACTTCATCTCCATAATTGAGTTGAGTTGGGTTATTTCATTCACCGGTCATCATACCATTGGTTTTTCATACCATCCATCTTCTGGGGTTAACGCTACCAATTCATATCAGTGTCGCCAACTTGTTCAAGAGAAGTAACCTAGTTGAGAAGTCATCCAGTTAATGTCTCATACACTGTAATACCTCCAACCTTCATTTTTCATGGCCACCATTCCTGAAACTTGTGTTTAGTGACCATTCTTAGCGAGTCTAGCGACAATGAAACTCATTCTTATCTAGGTGGACAAGTTTGTCGCTATTGTTTTAATGAGTTTAATGACAAAGATAACTCGTTCCTTTTCATGTTTAGAGAGTTTCAAAAGGGATGAAAAGGAAACTCCAGAAGTTATTTTTCATATCATAATCCCTTAATTCAAAAAAAGGATAAAATAATACAAACGGGATGACTTTTTGATCACTTTAGCGAGCCAAAAAAGACAAGCACTCGAACTTTTTCTATGAGATAATCCCTCAGGTTCGAAAAAGATTGAAATATACTGGAGGGATGGCACTTCCAATCACTTTAGTGAGTTAGAAAGGCCAATAGCTCGACAATCTTTTCATATTTAATGAGTCTGAAAAGAGTTTAAAGGAGACTCGTTTTTGAGGAAAGAATGGTGTCTAGGGTAGCAGTTGGTTCTAGGTGTGCTTGGAACTTCTTAAAACATGGTGATGTGAAGAGGTTGGCTAACAAAACCACTCGTCACAGCTATTCCTCAAAAAAGGTAAACAATCAAGTGGAAGCACATGATCAGCCAAAAGGATGGAGGTGATGGCAGGAACACAACCAAGGCTCAAAAGGCTAATGGCATGGCAATCACAAAGGTTATTCACCAAAGGTGGGTTAATTGTTTAACGAGCTTGAACCATGGGGAACTATGCTCAGGTGGTAGGTTTATTTTTTAATGAGATTGAACCAAGCAACAACATATGCTCAGGTGGTAGGTTTATTTTTTAATGAGCTTAAACCATGCGACAACATATGCTCAATGGTATGCTTATTTTTTAATGAGCTTGAACCATGCGATAACATATGCTTAGTTTTTAGTTTTGAACCATAGAAAAACTAAAAAAAATTAAGGAACTACTAAGGTTAGGTAGGATGTTTTTGTCCTTAGGATAGACAAAACACTTCCTTTGCTTCGTCCATAGCATAGACAAAGGTGAATGGTGTGTTGGGCCAATCACCTAGCCTAAGAAGTTAAAAATCTAAAAAGCTAAAAAGCTAAAAAATAAAAGGATAGAAAATGAAATTGAAAAAAAAAGGGTGCATGCCCCGAGCATGATGAAAATGAGAGTCTCCAGTAACCATATGGAAATCATTGTGGTTAAGCAGGATGGTTTTTGTCAGCGGTTAGACAAAACACTTCCTTGCATTTTTCTGCTAAATAGACAAAGGTGAATGGTATGTCAGACCAATCACTTATCTTACAGGGAAATTCATATGGTAGGATGGTTTCGTCCATAGAGTAGACAAAACACTTCCTTGGCTTCATCCGCAGTGCAGACAAAAATGAATGGTGTTTCAAACCAATCACATATCCTACAAGGAAGCCTAGCTTTTCTGTTGGGTTTATCCGCCAAAGCAGACAAGGGTGCATGCCCCCTAAGCTTCGTTACATTCACCAGACTACTCGTGGTAATTAGGTGGATGGAATGAAGGTTGAAGATACACTCTTGATGTAAAAGGACCATTTAGAGATGATGTTTGACTTGGAGATGTGCTTGAAATGGAAAATGAAAGATGGTCAATAGTGACAACTTTGCCTTCATGTGGGAAACACATCACTCAAAAGAGTGTGGAAACAATAGCTTCCATGTTGTAAACATAGTCATGTCCAAGGAGTAGATTGTAATCTAACGGTCCTTGGAATACCATCTCATTCAAGTGAACAATTTTCCTTCCCAAAGATATCGATAACTTTGGAAGGATCCCTAGTAGTCAACTGGTTCCTTTGTTGAAGCCTGACAAATTTTGTGTAATAGGCATAAGTGATGGTGAACCAAGCGCTTTCCAAGAAACTGAGAAAAGGATACCCATTGACGCACCCTCATCTATGATAGTGCCAGACACGATAATTTTGTATACTTGTACTATGATCCAGAAAGGTACATTAGAAGGAAGGTAAGATCTTTCTAGTCGATTCCAATCAAAGGAAGTGACTAGACTGCTTGAAGGTAGTACCAAATAAATAGTTGAATTAACCCCATGAGTAGCGCGCACTGGGGGATTCTCCTCCTATTGTGAAGGAATGGGTGGATTTCCCCCAAGTTCATCAAACTCTGAATTAACAAAAAGAATTTGAATGGCATCGTTCTCACTCTCTTTGGGAAGGATATGTTCTTCTGAAGGTAAAATTGGGTCAACTTCCATCTCGACCTATTTACTTTGGTTTGGTATGGACCCGGAAGATTAACTTTCAATGATAGGTGTTCCGACCGATGGTTGAATTATGTCAGTCAGATTTTCAACTAGTAAAGGACTTGGGGAGAGTTTCCTATATCCAGATGGAAGTTGCTGCGGTGAAATAGGACAGTCACGCAAGACTCTTTTGGCTTCATCCAGAAAAGGAAAATGGGGAAGGGTATGGTCCCCTTCACATAACCTACATGGAATTTTGACCTTTTCTTTCTGGCCATGAACTTCACTATTACTAGCCACTGGTGTGCTGTCAACCTGATCACCAAAGGTTGATGACACTAGTTGGTGTGAACGGGGGGACCATTCTCTCAAGATCCGAGGAATGCATAGAAATTATCGATGAAAATGGTCTCCTCTATAGATTATTCATGGAGATCTAGGTTTGGATAATTTAGTGTAGGGATTTTCACTAGATGCTGCATGGTTACCCCTTTGCTGAATTGGCTTCTTCTTCTTCTTCTCCTTCCCTTTATTCTTCTTCTCAGCCACTTGGTTACTAGCATAACTACTTTTACCAAGTGAAGAGGAAGAAGGGGAGGGAGAAACGAATGAAGAAGAAGGCGAAGGGTCAAATTCAGTATCAACTGGATGTTGGTTCAATTGTGGAGGAATCACGGTATTTTGAACGATAGAGGTTTAGAGAAGCTAGACTAGCAGGCCAATTGTAATTCTCGAAAGGGACAATGTGGCCATGTACAGAGCACCAACATTTCCCAAGAAGAAAATGGAATAGAATTCCCCTGGGAAGTGATTCCTTGATTGGTGGATCCCAGATTTGTCTCCATATATCTCAACCTAAGATCAATGAAGGAATAGGGATGTTATTCTGAATTTAATAAATTTTAATGACACTTTGACACAACTTTGCTTTTTCTTTTTAAGAGTCAAGAAAAAGCTAAAGATGACTCTAGTCCCCTTCAATTTTTTAATGAGCCTGAAGTGACATGTGCTCAAATGGACCTTTTCTTTTAAGTAGTCGAAAAGGAACGAAAGTGACTACTCTGGAAATCTAGACAGTGGGATTACCAAACTGATCGCAAAACTACAATATACACCCTGGTGATAAATTAAAGAGAAATTACCAAGGACTTATGTACATTAGTCAATCTTCCCAAATGCTGTGTTCAGTGCATTGCGATTGATAGGGATGCAGACACGGGTTCCTATGGATAAAGGATATAAGCCTATTGTGGTCTCCCAATATATACATGACGATATGAGGAGCACAAGTCTGTGCTACCACTTGTCGTATCAAAGAGGAGGAATCACCCAACCTTCGATGAAAATGATATTTACTAGATTTTATGACACCGGAACACATCTCTAGCCTAGACCTCTAGATGTGTTGTGTTAGGTTCCAAAGCATTGTTAGGTTCATTGAGATTTATTTTAGAGTTGATCTTGTTTAAAAGTTTTCCTTCCAATGGTTCATTGCATGATGTATATTTAAAATTCCTAAAATGCAATCTACAATGATAAACAATCGTTGTTTATTTTGAGTAATGAAAATCCTAGCTACTAAGGAAAGAAAATTACGATTCTTTCAAACAAAGCGCAAAGAGCACATACTAAATGCACTTTTCCTTAATCATTTTTCACACACAGTCTAAATGCAAATGCAAATGCATGTATTTGTTTTTCATTCCCCTTAATGTGAAAAATGCCAAAAAGGAAAACTAAGTATAGCAAAGATCTGAAATATATTACTCAAAGCAACACTTCAACAATTTCTTTTTCAAAATAGAAAGGAAGACTAAACGACACTTTTCAATTTTGAATAGAAAATGCTTTCAACACTTCAAATATCAACAAATCAAATCAAGTATATGACAAAAAGTTCTATCGACTATCCAGGGAAGGAATACTTCATGACACTCCTCTTTTTGACACAAAACGACAGTTATGACACTTTTTGTACCAAAATGATAGATTGATTTAAGCAACTTTTCGACAAAGGATTGTAAATGATGGACAAATACATAAAAACATTTACTAATCCTAATTAGTGGAGGCTGGTATACGTAATGCAAGCAGGCTTCAGTAATGAGGTACTATTCCTAAGCAGCAAAAAAAAAACTAAATAGAGCTGAAAACCAAGACAAAAACCCCAAATTTCAAGAAGGGAAATAGGCTCAGTCAGTCATCGCACCTGGGCTTCACAGAAACAGTGACAGAAAGTGCGGTGGGTCAGGGAGTGCAATTGAGATGCATTTTGGCTCAAATTTGCAGCTGATTTCAATGAGTTAAGTTGAGCTATGATGGACAGTAAAGAGAAAAGTACATAGGAATGATCTTGAGAGGTTACTGAGCTACCAAAAGGGCATCTAGAATGCTTGTAGTCAAATGTTTAATTCATAAACTAAATCAGAGATTGACTAAAGCAACATTCATCTACTATGCAATTGTAGAGAAAGAGTAGTTCAAATTCTATCTGGCTAACTTCAAGCTCCGTCTATAGTTTATAAAACAAACAACAACAACAAACAAACATCTATTTGATCCCCAGTATGGTCACCATTTTGTTTCTGGGAAAATTAGTGTCTTTTCGATCGACTAGCCCTCTAGGATTGACAACTAGCCTAGAAACAAATAGTTTAAAGCAGTTTATAGTTTCCTCTATGTATGAAAGATAAGAGAGAGGCAAAGGAACCAACTTGGATCTTCCGCTTGACTCCTTGCTTGATCTCTGTCCCCCTTGACAGAGCTTGCAACTCCTCTCCTACTTATCCAGCTTAGAGAATACCTGTAGAAACACAGTAACAAAACACCGTTAAAGTATCTTGATCTATTATATCATAAGCATTGTAGAATAAAAAATACAATGAACATAAAATGGCATTCATAAATAATAACATTCACAATTTCACAGTTGTATGGAAGAAAACTCAAAGAACTTTATTAAATAGAAGGGAGGATAACAACCCAGCTGTCTAATCCAACATCATCTTCCTAGCATCAAAGCCCTCTTCACGTCATGAAAAGCAAGATCACACCAACAATAGAATGCTATTTCTCATATACAATATATCAGCACTTCCTTGAAAATTACAAAATTCCAGCCCCCAGATCTCTCAGATGAGGGACCCATTTATAGATGTGTGCAAGGGTGTGAGTCATCTCTGAGTTTTTTATTAGTGTCATTGCAAGTAAGTGTTGATAGTTTGTAATTGAGGAGAGAGCATTGTATTATTGTTGGTGTGATTTTTCCATTTCATGAGGTGGAGAAGGATTGAAGCTGGGAGGATGGTGATGGATCAGAGAACTGGGTTGTAATTCTCCTTTCTATTAATAAAGCTCTTCAAATTTTCTCCCATCTGATTGTGCAATTGTGAACGCTATCATTTTGTTCATTATATATCTGATTCTATAATGTTTATGTTGTAATAGATCACGATGCTTTGACGATTCTTTGTTGCTATACTTGTGTAGGTACTCTCCAAGCGTGTTAAGTACAGGGAGGAGTTGCATGATCTGCCAAAGGAGAGAGAGATCAAGCAAGGGATTAAGTGGAAGTTCCAGGTTGGTTCCATTACTTTTCTCTTATCTGTTACACATAGGAAAATCATTGAATTGCTTTAAACTGTTGTTTCTAGGGTAGCTGCCAAACCTAGAGGGTTAGTCATTCGACAAGACACTAATTTCCTAGAAACACATATGCATCACATCCAAATACCCTTATATGTGAAAGAGAGGGTTTCTTACCAGTCCATACCTCTTGTGGAGTCTTATCTTCCAATGTTGGTGAAAGTGATTTGTTGACTAGGTAACATGTTGTCTCCACCGCCTTTGCCTAGAATTCATGTCCTCACCCAGCACCACTGAGCATGCTTCTTGCCCTTTCCATCAACGTCTTGTTCATTCTTTTTGTAACTCCATTTTTCTCAGGTGTGCATGGAGTAGTCTTCTGTTGTGCTATACCACACTTCTTACAAAATTCTTCAAATTCCTTACTGTAAATCTCTCGACCGTTATCTGTCCTCAACACCTTTATCTTCTTCTCTATCTAGTTTTCCACCAAAGCCTTATATTATTTAAACCTATCAAAGACTTCAAGTTTCTTCTTAAGAAAATATATCCATGTATTCCTTGAGAAGTCAACCATAAATGATACATAGTACACACACTTACCCAATAATGGGACCTTCATAGGTCCAAACACATCACTGTGCACAATCTCTAATATCCATTTCACCCTCTTACCACCAGAAGGGAAACTCACACGATTATGCTTCCCATATACACAATTTTCACATAAATCAAAATCCAGACAGCTATTAGTCATACCTTCTACCATACCTTTACCATGAAGTATTCAAAGGCCCTTCTCTCCAGTATTTCCAAGCCTTTGATGCCATAGCATGGTGTTTTCTCCAAAGACCACTAGATTTTCTACTCCACTTTCAGGAACCACAGAACTGTTGCACCCATAAATAACAGTTCTACCTTGCATCTTGTATAGAATTCCAATCTGAACTCCCCGCACTAATACTAGTGCTCCCCAAACAATCTTGTAGGTATCCTTCTCGAACGATATTTTTACACCTACATCATCCAGCCTGCTTACAGAAATCAGATTTCTGGCCAATGCAGGAATATGCAAAACACCCAAAAGTGTTCTAACCCTTCCACCTTGTAAATTCAATTTTACTTTTCCATGACCAATGATTCTAGCCTTCCTGTCATCCCCCAAGAAGACATCACCACCATCATATTTCTCATACTCGTAGAACCACTCTCTATGGGGAGCGAAGTGAAAGGATGCACCTAATTCAATCAGCCATGCCTCATGATCTACATGTGTACTTGAAGAAGCCAAGTACACATCCCCACCTTCATCTGAGGTGGTTTTTTCCTCTACAAAAGGAGCATCATCAAATCCTTTTCCTTTCTTGGGAGCTTTATATTTATAGTCCCTTTTGTAGTGCCCTTCCTTTCTGCATTTCTAGTACACCACCTTTACAAGTTTTCCTGGAGATTTAAAACTCCTTCTAGATTTAGATCTCCCACTCGATGACTTATTTTTTTTGTGTTCTGGGACTGTCCTTGTGCAGACAAGGCATCACCATTATGGCTCTCCATATTTTTCCATCTCATCTCCTCCAGCATCAAGGATGAGACTATTTCATCAAACTACAAGGCAGTTGCATTGCTACTTATTGCAATAACCAGACTATCCCACGAATCCGGTATAAAACACATCACACTAATACACTTATCTTCATCTAAAATTTTAATATCAATAGACAATAACTCACTTACCACAATATTAAATGCATTCAGATGCTCTGTCACCGAGTCTCCATCTTTCATCCTCAGGTTATACAACTTTTTCCATAGTAACCATTTATTCACCAAAGACTTAGATTGGTACAAAGTCCCTAACGTGTCCCAAAAAGTCTTCACTGTAGCTTCCCCTAATACATTCAACAATACTGAATATGAGACACACAATCATATTGTGCTCTTTTCCTTCTGATCCAACTTCTTCTATT
Organism: Pinus taeda; assembly: GCA_000404065.3. NCBI lineage: Eukaryota > Viridiplantae > Streptophyta > Pinopsida > Pinales > Pinaceae > Pinus > Pinus taeda. Next base: position 129,826 of record APFE030379801.1, read on the forward strand.
CTTCATCAGACACTCCCATTGGTTTAGTACTTAGATCTACCGTGATCCACTGATCTTTACCCACCAAGAGATCCTCCATGTTGAGTTTCCACAAATCAAAACTCTGACCATTAAATTTCTCGATCTCTATCTTTCAACTTCTCGCCATCTTCTTTCAACACCAGAATCGATCCCGTAGATCTCCCACTAAATAGGGTCTGCCATAGGAATCCCTTTGAAGCCAAAACAGCTCTGATACCATATTTAGGTTTTAACCCCATACAAAAATTACATGCATACGAACTCTAACAAGAGAAAATAAACAATGTGAGAACATAACACATAAAACACATGTACACAAAGATTTTCCCCTCAATCCCAAAACCGAGACTACTAGCTTAATTTTTCATTCTGTTCCTTTCAATGTTACAATACATATTTATACATGTCAATGCATCCAATACCATGGACCGAAAACCATCATGTCCAAAACCATGGATCGAAAACCATCGTGTCCAAAACCATGTGCGAAAACCATGCACAAAAGCATAGGTAGGTCCACCCAACCTAATATAGGGTCCAAAATTTTTTTTTCCTGAGGCACTACCCCAGACCCTTTAGAGCGGGGCTACCTGCCCCCATCTAACCCCTAGATTCACTATGTGGGCTAGTTGTGGAAAGAATATAACACAACCCAACACTTTGTGGTTGAATTGGCACCACCAATATTGGGTGCAACATCACAATTCTCTTATATACAATGCAACATAACAAATTGTCATAGAAAAAGATTCTCACCTTGCCTCTGCGAACCTGTGATAGTGTCACAGTAATCCTCCTATGAGGGAATCATGCCCAATCATAGCATACACCGACATAAATCCTTAAGATCTTTACTAGCTGTGATCCTAAAATGTGGTTCGAAGTCGATCACCCCAACAACCATACTATGATAGCGGAATCAGCCTATTAAGAAAAATTCAAAATAAAAGTAATCCAGATGCACACATCTTGGAATGCATCATACCCGTAGTGCAGTCCATCCCACGCTATTAGGTCCACTCACCCAGCGTGGAGCTCATCGATAGTACCTCACCTTGAGGAACTAGCCCACTCACGAAGAAAACATCCATCACAATACTGAATGCCACATCTCGACCCCAAATATCAAACAACTATCTATCTGTCTACCATCTCGAAATTTCAAATTGCAGGAAGTCCTCCTACATCCTCAAAAGAGGGTTTTGAACAAATTTTAGTAATCCCCACTTCACCAGTTGCACTTGACCCTAAACATCACCAACCACTACAGTGTACATGCGGTCCAAATCTCTCTTGCACCAAATCACAGCCATCCTGCCGAATCATAAGAAAAATAAAAAACTTCAACCTTTTGGTTTCAAAAATAGAACTTCATTGATTTGACATGCATATTTCCAAAATAGGCACGTTGTCATGCATTTGTTTCCGAAAAATATGTGTGATATTCCACAACATTTCTCTTCAGAATAAAATGCACCATGTGACTATCTACTTCTTACCTACAAGAACCTTGGCAAGGGTGCCTCCCACTTGTTATCCTTAAATTTGTACACATCGCATGGCTGTTTTCCTCACAATCACACATCGTGTGACTATCACTCTTTTAACCACATTTCCTTGGGCTAGAAAGAATCACAGTTTTTTTCCTCACACTGGCGTGCATCATGCGACTATTTCTTCCTCACCTGTGCAGCCCCACATGACTGTATCACAGCTTGCCCTGGAGGTTTTTTCTTTTTTCCTAAATAATATTATACTGGCCACCCTATACAACCTATATAGCCTGTGCTACTAAATGAACAAAGGTGGGGTAGAGGCCTCTAACCTTTCTCTGTCCGTGCGCTATCTAGGTGCTCTGGTTTACCGCTGCAACTGAAATAGTGTCCAGAATACACTCTGGACTATATGTTAGAAAGTACAAATTAGGTGGCATATGGACCATCCCCCCTATATTTCACCCTCCTTATCATTTTCCAAAGGCCCGTTCAAGATCTCATGACCTCTGTTGACAAAACTATCAAATACGTTGTGATCAAGACATCCCCCCTATGTCATGGTACCCTCCATTTCATTTCAGAAAAATATTAATTTTCATGCCTGTTTCACTATTTAGAGTACCTATCAGGTACGCCTTTCAATATTTTTCAATTTATATTTATTAGCACATTTCAGTTTACATGTGGTTTCATAAAGATATTTTCACTTGAGGTATTGGTTCTAGAATTTGCAGTTCCCTCATAGTTTGTCAACAAAATTAGTCCCTTGGTGAGAGTCAATAGTTAAGGTATCATTCTCCACTCATCATGATAGGCTTCCTCGAAATATTTACATATCATGACATTATTTATCTAAAATAAACCATAGGGTCCATCATCTCTGCCATGTTTACCACCACCTTCCACTTGCACATGCAAAATGTCTATGTTAGTCGATAGCACTTCCCCTACATGGATCACCTCATTTTATATTTTACCTTACACTATGAGGATACATGGCCAGTCCCCTAGGCCTGAGAGCCATCTCATACGCATGTCTTGAAGATCAACCTCATTCTCCTCTTCTTTACTCATTTCTGACCAATCACACTCTCATGCCACCATATTTATTCATTGTTGGATTGAATCGAATGCACACCCACATTCTACATTTGGCCTATCACCCTTCATATGGAAAAGCTCATCTGCATCATTTCATCCACCACATCAACCTCATGCCAAGACCAACCAATGGGGCCCCCACCCTCAGCAAATGACCAACTTGCATCATTACACAGGTCACCATTTGCTCAGAGCACTTGTCTCCGTGTTTGCACATACCAAACCAATTTTACATTCTTTTGGAAAGTGTACACAAATGTTTTTAAGGAAAATGATTCTCACTTATATTTGTGTGCCAGGTACCCAGCAGAAATCCCTAGTCACCCTTAGTTGGAGTTTTTTTTTCATTGCCACACCATGAACCATATTCATTCATTATCTACCATGATAGCAAAAACATACTCATACCCTTCCTAGATGTCCTACTAACTCCAGGGGAATTTACCCCAAAAATATTATTTTGACTGTCACCACTCACATTACAGCTCCAACCTTGGGCACTTTTCTATATCCACTCATGTTGACAGCTCTTACTATCATGTCTTTATGACACACCATATATTACTACCATATTTATTCATTCACAACGATTCCCCAGATCAATTTTTGCGGGTGCTTAATGCTTCTTTCCTATTGACTCCAACATTAATCTTCCAGGATCAAAGTAGTGCCTTGGTTGCTCCCCCCTTATGGGAAAAACTCAGGTGGCATAGTGGGAATCACTATTTCCCATTGATTTCATCAGTCTCCTTAACATTTAACACCAACATATATTTTCATGTCAGGTTAGTATCCTACTTTGTGACCATTGTAGTTCTCTCATTTAGTCGAAGACCCATGCATCCCTTAGCACCTGATTCAACAGTGCTTACTTTTTTATGCAAGGGAGATACTCAGAATCTAAGACCCATGCATCCCTAAGAACCTCATTCAACAATACTTCACCATTGATGCATGGGGGCACCCATTTTAGCCTATATGTCAGAGATGCACATAGGGGTGTAAGTAGATATTGTCATCTTCCATCAGCATCTCAACCACTTAAATGCTGAATTGACAAGACCGTTTCCAATATGATTGTAATAATTAGTCATATTCATCATAATGAACACGGGATATGCCTGCCTTGTATCAACACTTTTGTATCATAAAATGTAACACCCTCCTCCCAATTTTACCCAAGCAACCAACCAACCAGGGTAAAGATGCGATGAAAGGCCACTATGATATGATTCAGCCTCCTAAGTCACGTTAAGGAAGTGGAACCAATGGAAACACACCATACAAACATCAATAATCACCTATAAGACCCTCATGAACTAATCCAATACTTTAGAAAACTTACCTTGGCGTCCCACTGAACTTTTTGATAACTTAAGCCTCAGTCACTCCCATGCTATAGGCATGAGTGTGACTAGAAACCCAAAGTTTCTCCCACAGGCTGGCCTGCTAGCAACTAGAGACCAAAATTGTCAGTGCTATGCCAGTGACTCTGGGATTTTGGACACTCTTCAGGCTGAGAGCCCAAGTCACTGCCTAGAATTGAACCATCCCTTTAGATCAGTAAAATAACATGGAAATGACAGTGTTAAAGCAAATACTCGTTCAGGACCTTGAATCAACCCCTACTAGCCATGACAAGAATTTCGTTAAACATATTGAAAATGTGTAATATACATGTGTAATTAACAGTTCTAAGCATAAAGGTCTCATACTTAGCTGATAATCACTAAGAGCTTGTTAGCTCTGCATTGAAACGATGATTTTCTAAGGGTCAGAAAAAGGCTTGGTCCATTTGGTGGCATCTTCAAAGGAGCCCACAATGGTCACTTTCTCCTTTTTCCTCCACCCCGCTTACTATCCTCCATTTTCGTTTCCCCTATTTTCATCCTAAACCCTGCAAAATAGCCCATTTTAACTTTAGCCCCGAGTGCGAACCCCAAACCCACTGTAAAACCTCACCCCGATGATCTCGCATGATCATAAACCCCTTGCCTCATCCCTACCATTGATTGAGCCCCGCCGATCCAACGACTCCCATCTCACCCAATAAAGGTGACCTGCTCCACAAATCCCCACCGTCAGATCATCTTCGCCAAGATTCGATGGCATTCACTTTCATCATGCTTGAACGATAACGTGTGATGAGAGAAGCTTTTCTCTCTCATCTGCCACTACGTGTCGATCGTTGAATGGAATCGCATGACCCCAACCTTTTACCGCTTAATGCCCAAAAGCAGTGTGATAAATACCTTTATCGCCCGACCAAACCACTCTTGCCCATTAAACTCCCATGCAACTCCGTTTCCCATGGACCGTCCGATCTGTCTGCTATAGATCTAATGGCCCCAATTCACCCTACTCCTTCCTTGACCGACAGACTTTGTCAAGCCATCTCCGCCATCCATTTCCTCGATCTGACGGCCATTCTTTCTGCTCATCCAAATTGTCCACTCGCCCATGCATTCCACGTCCTTGACCACTCTTTTTCATTAAGAAGGAGATGACCAGCTCCACCATTATCAATCACTAAGAGACCCCAAACAACCATATTTAACAGAAAGAATGGCCAAGGGAGAAAAGGAAAATAACGACCGCATAACCAAATTTATCAGTCATTGACTCCATTTGTACGAGCACTCCAACTGCCTAAGAGGACAACAAAACACCTGAACAGATCGGATTCATCCACTGAAGCAAGCAAACATAGTCAAAGACTCCATCAGGTAGTTAAATGCAGTTGGTGGTCAATTATGACCCCTCCATACCTAATTGGCCTGAGTACCCTTGTAATGTAAATCTATAAATACCCAGAAGTAAGATGTAATTAGGGTTGGCATTTGATGTAAGGTTCAACTTCTGGAGATTGTAGATATTTTATCACTTGCATCATCTCATCTTCATTTTTAGCTAATACAAGCTTCTTTTGTTGTTTGTTCAAAAATTATATATTACAGAGCAATGGAACACATAGAATATTGCATAAATATAAACACAAAAAACGCATAAAACCAGAGAGACACAAATATACATTTTTAACCTAGTTTGGGCTACGTCCACCCTGAATAGCCAGTCCTTCCTTTCTATTATCTAGAAAAATGAAGAGACACAACCTACAGTAGATCCGCTATAATATCCTATGTTTTCTCTCATAGTCTCACCTCTCCGTTTCTCGCTTAGAGAAATACACATCTATTACATAGCCTCAATACAATGGCCTCATACAAAGAGAGGGGTTACCTTCTAGGGCAAAAAACCCTAAACTAAACATAAGTTCTACTATCAGACCATTCGCCTAATGAACGGCCCAGATTGACTAGAAATTACTCTACTTTTACAAGGCAATTTTACATCTAGTTTTAGCTTTGGGGGCGCTGCCCCCGAAACCACTGCCAGGGGACCATTGGCCCTCGGATCCCCCAGCTGGGGGGGATGGGCCCCCCTGAACCCCTGTGAGGGGGACAAGTCTCCCCCACAAGCCCCCGTGTGGAGGGGTGTACAAAATTCCTGGGGTATACATCCAGCTGAAACAAAGACCTCTAAATAATCATGCTACACACCCAACAATCTCCCACTTGGAGAATGAGTGTAGAAACTCCACCACTACCTCATTTGCTAGAAAAATGACTCCTCTTTGGATCTGGTTGTTTCTCATCTTCATCATCATCCTTGAAGGCCAATTGAAACTGAGCATATTCTTAGTTTCTCCTTGGTTACAACTTTCATTAGCATATCTGTAGGATTTTGGCTAGTGTGTATTTTTGCCAACTTCAACTCTCCATCTTCCAACACTGATCGTACGAAATGGTGCTTGATATGTATTTGTTTAGTACTGGAATGAAATGCTAAATTATTTGTAATATGAATGGCACTTTGGCTATTACTGTATAACATGCCCATATCATGCTCCTTATGCAATTCACCCATAAAGATTTGCAACCAAATCATTTCTTTACTAGCCTCTGTAGCAGCAACATACTCTACTTCTGTTGTTGAAAGTGCAACAACACTTTGGATTTTTGAAACCCAACTAACAGTTGTTCCACCTACAGTAAATACATATCCTATAGTGCTCCTCTTGTCATCTTTGTCACTTACCATATCTGCATCAACATATCCCTGTAGAGAAATGTTTGAACCACCAAAGCACAGTGCTTGATTTGTGGTACCTTTCAAATATCTGAGAATCCATTTCACTGCCATCCAATGTTCCTTTCCTGGATTGTTCATGTACCTGCTTACAATGCCCACTGCATATGCAATATCAAGCCTTGTGCAGACCATTACATACATTAAGCTTCCAACTGCTGATGCATATGGAACTTTAGACATATAATCCATGTCTTTTTGGGTCTTTGGGCACATTTCCTTACTAAGTTTGAAATGGATAGCAAAAGGTGTACTGACTGGTTTTGCATTGTGCATATTAAATCTTTTCAACACCTTTTGTATGTACTCATTCTAAAACAATGTTAATTTGTGATTTTTCCCGTCTCTAGTTATTCTCATACCAAGGATTTGTTTGCAACTCCCAAATCCTTCATTGCAAATGAATTTGCCAATTTTCTTTTGAGCACATTTATTTCCTACATGTTAGACCCTACAACAAGATCCACATACAATAAAAATATAATATAGCTATCATCATTTTTCTTTTTTAGATAAACAAAATGATCAGAGTGACATCCAGTATAACCTTGTTCAAACATAAACTTGTCAAATTTTAGATACCACTACCTTGGAGCCTGTTTTAAGCCATAAAAGCTCTTCTTCAACCTGCACACTAGTTTCTCCTTCCTTTTCACCTAATATCCTTGTGGCTATTGCATATATATCTCTTATTCCAAACCCCCATGGAGAAAGGTTGTCTTTACATCTAACTACTCAAGATGCAAATCTTCAACTGCTACTAGACTTAAAATAGTTCTAATTGAAGTCATTTTAACAACAGAAGAAAATATTTCATCAAAATCAACACCTTTCTTCTGTGCAAACCCCTTCACCACAAGTCTAGCTTTGTACCTTTGTTTTCCTCCATCTTCTTCCTTCAACCTACAAATCCATTTATTCTTCAATGTAGTTTTTCTTGCAGGCAAACTGAGTCCCAAGTCTGGTTATGCATTTAGGAGTCCATCTCTTCTTCCATGGCTAGCTCCCACTTCTTCCTGCTTTCAACCTGCATTGCTTCTTCATAACATTCGAGTTCACCAAAATCAGTCAACAATAAATAATTTAAGGAAGGAGAGTATCGTTTAGGGGGTATACTTATCCTAGTAGATCTTCTAACACCACTTTCAGGTGTTTTCGGGTACCTGTTGCTATTGTGGTGGTTGCTGTTGTTGTGGTTTTTTATTATTATTATTTTCAGGCACCTTTACTTTTTCAGTGATCTCATCAAGAACTATGTATTCCTTATTTTCTTTTTCCTATTTCTTTTCCTGCAACTGATTCTTATACAAGACCTTTTCATTGAATATTACATCTATGCTTCTAATGATTTTGTGATTTTCATAATCATATAAAAGATAACCAAAATCATTAACACCATATCCAATAAAGGACAATGCTTCCTCTGGAACACCACCATCTAAGGAACTTGAAGGCCCTCTATTTATCAAATAAACAACATTATCTACATCATTTGCCCACAATTGTAAAGGCAATCTTGCATGCAATCTCATGCACCTTGCATGCTCCATGATTGTTCTGTTCATCCTTTCTGACATACCATTTTCTTGTGGTGTTCTTGGAACTATCTTCTCTCTACAAATTCGATGCTCTGAACCGTACCTATCAAACTCTTTGCTGTGATATTCACCTCCATTTTCTTATCTAAGACACTTCAATTTCTTTCCTGTCTCAATCTCAACCAAAGTTTTCCATTTCTTGAAAGTATCAAATACATCAGATTTATTCTTAATAAAATAAATCCAAGTTTTTCTAGTTGCATCATCAATAAAAGTAACATAATAACGAGAGCCACCGAGAGATGATACCTGAGTAGGTCCCCATACATCTATATGCACAAGCTCTAATTTTTTGCTCTTCTTTTCTTTCCCAACTATGAGAAATCTGACTCTCTTCTGTTTTCCATAAATGCAATTCTGACAGAAGTCCAAATCAACATTCTTCAAACTTGGCAACAAATTCCGAAGAATCTTCATCCCCTTCTCACCCATGTGTCCGAGCCTATGATGCCATAATGATGCATCTGCTCCTTTGGAAGTTAAAGCATTAACAAAGTTAGAAATACCATTGCATAAATACAATGCAACAACCTTTTCGCCTTTTTCTATTACCAGAGCTCCTTCAGCAACCTTCCAAGCTTTATCTATGAAAGTTTTCACACAACCTACACCTCCTAACTGCCCGGTTGAAATCATATTTTTCTTCAGATCTGGAACATGCCTTACCTCCTCTAGTAGCCATTAGTTTCCATTTTGCTATTTTACAAGAATCTTACTCATTCCAACAATTTTACAGGGTTTATCATCACCCAAACGGAATTGTCCAAAATCTCCTCGAACATAGTCATGAAAATATTTCTTATCAGGTGTGGCATGGAATGAGGTCCCTGAATCTACCACCCAAGAATCGGTAATATTTTCGAAAGAAAGAATCAAAGCATATTGTAACACCTCACTTGTCACATTTGCTTCATGATTGTTTTCTTTTTGTGCATCTCCTTCTTTTCCCTTCCGAGATCTACAGTCTTTCTTTAGGTGTCCTTTCTTTCTGCATTTCTAGCACACTATCCCCGATCTAGACTTGGATCTACCTTTCCTTGATTTACTATGATATCCTGAGCTCTTTCCTCTTTCCATTTTTCTTTCCCTAGACTCTGCACTCAAAGCATTACTCGACGTCTCATCGGAGCTTTTCCGTCGCATTTCCTCGCTAAGGATAGCACCAACACACATCATCAAACTTTAAAGTACTAGATCCAGAAACAGAGTTACTAATGGCCATTACTAAACCATTCCAACTTTCTAGCAATGAGCACAAGAATAACATAGCTCTAACTTCATCATCAAAGTTTACCCCTACAGAACTTAACTCACTTGTAATAGTATTAAAATGATTTACATGATTTGCAACAGATCCACCCTTGGACATCTTCATATTAAATAATCGTTTCATAAGAAATACCTTGTTTGAGGCCGAGGGTTTTTCATATAGTTTCACCAACGCCTTAATCAAACCCTCTGTCATTATTTCCTTCAAAATGTTGAAGGCAATCGACACTGTGAGGCACAATCATACTATTCTAAGTACCTTTCTATCGAGAAGGTTCCATTCTTCGTCTATCATACCCGTCCGGATCTTTGTTTTTCCGCCCAATGGTAGGTACAGATCTTTCTGATACAGATAATCTTCCATCTGCATCTTCCACAGTGACAAGTTTTGGCCATTAAATTTCTCGACCCTAAGCTTACCATATTTTGCCATTGCTCCCACTCGAACCAGGAACCCTTATCTCCTGTGAGTTTGTCAGCTAAATAGACATTTTGCTCTGATACCAGTTGTTAGAAAATTATATATTACAGAGCAATGGAACACATAGAATATTTCATAAATATAAACACAGAAAATGCATAAAACCAGAGAAACATAGATATACATGGTTCACCTAGTTTGGGCTGCGTCCACCCCAAATAGCCAGTCCTTCCTTTCTATTATCCAGTAAAATGAAGAGACACAACCTATAGCAGATTCATTGTAATATCCTCTATTTTCTCTCACAGTCTCACCTCTCTATTTCTCGTTCAGAGAAATACACATCTATTACATAGCCTCAATACAATTCCCTCATACAAAGAGAGGGGTTGCTTTCTAGGGAAAAAAATCCTAAAGTAAACATAAGTTCTACTGTCAGATCATCCGCCTAATGAACAACCCAGATTGACTAGAAATTACTATACTTTTACAAGGCAATTTTACATTTGTTTTTAGCATCAGGGGCACTGCCCTCGAAACCCCCATCGGGGGACTACTGGCCCCCAGAACCCCAACTTGGGGGGATGGGCCCCCACGAACCCCCGCGGAGGGGACAAATCCCCCCCGCACCCCCCCGCACCCCCCCGTGTGGAGGGGTGTACAAAATTCTTAGGGTATACATCCGGCTGAAACAAAGACCTCTAAATAATCATGTTGCACACCCAACACTGTTAACTTCTCACTTTTCCATTGTCCTCTGTTCTAAGTATGTGCTTGATATGCTATATTCTTGATGTTTTGAGGTTTAGCACTAGATAACTATCATATTATCGTTGTGTTGGATTGTTGAATGTATCACTGAATAGGTTACTCAGGTTTCTTTCTATCTGATGCAAGAGAGCTATCATCCTATCTGTGCATTAGTAGAATAGATTTATAGGCTTATTTACTAGTTGCAACCGGCCATCACATGGTCTTGTGCATCTGCTAGTGTGGTTAGTATTCTCCATATTCACCTAATATCTAAACCATGAGAATTTAGCGGTCTAAAGCCTTATAGTCTGAAGGTGTTCACACATGTTTGGAGTGAAACAAAGTAGAAGTGGTTATCTAGCTTGAACAAACCATCATTCCTTCCATTAAACCTGCAACAATAGTTGAATTTATATGTTATGAGGCATCTCTGAGCTACAACCTAGGAGAGCTTCTTGGAATCCTAACATAATTTGCGCCATTTCCAGGGAGAGGAGATTAAAACTCAACTTCCCTGGGAGAATGACATAGATCTAGCTTTGATGATAGACAAAGTATGGACACATTTTTGGTTGTAATCATCTATCTAGCAACTCTATTGGAGGACCAACCTTTGGCGACTCCACATCATAGTTCTGGCTCAGTTTGTGAGGCAAACTCGAAGAAATCCTCAGGAATCACTAGCTGACCCAGTGCCTGACCCTCAAAATATTGTCAAGCAAAGAAAGATATCAAGAAGAGGAGCATCAGGATCAAGTAAGCATAAATAATCTTATGTATCTCTACAAGAAGGGCTTGTAGCTGAGCATGTGCATGTTGAGAATATAGAGCCTAGCATTACCAATGAAGAAATACTCTCAGAGATTCATAAAGCTCCTTGTTCAATAACTTCCCCTTTGAATCTTAGTCCAAAGAAAACCTCCCCTATAGTCCATCAGTTTCCTTCAACCCCGTCATTCATTTCTCAGCTCTCTACCTTTCAAACTGCTAGTACTCTTCCACCTACCCCAATCATGGCAGGCCCACATGCACCTATCAAAATGGAAAGAATCATAGCTAGTAGCTATGGACCCCTGGTCCTGCCTATTACTTTGAATGCCATGCCTACAAGAGAATATCATAAATACATGCCCAAGTTCATTGGTACAGAGGGAGTAATAGCTAAAGAACACCTTGAGTCTTTTTATAGCTATGTTGATAACCTAGATATCGGTGAAGATGATGTGTGGATGAGAGTATTTCTCTAATGCCTTGATGGAGAGGCTAGAAAGTGGTTGAGAGAGCTGACCCCTAGGTCTATAGTAGACATTAAAGTGTTAGATGATGTGTTTTTAAAGCATTGGGGGGGTAAGAAAGACCTGCTATATTACCATACTGAGTTTGGCAACTTGAAAAGGGAAAATGGGGAATCATTGTCTGATTTTAATAAAAGATTCAATCGTATGTATATAAAGATACCAGCTGAAGTATTGCCTACCCCCATCTCTGCCAAACTCACCTATGCTAATGCCTTTGATTCTGATTTCTATATACTATTAAGAGAGAGAAGATGTGCTACTCTAGCTGAAATGCATGGTGCAGCCTTAGAGGTGGAATCCAATATCATGGTTGTAGAAAAGCTTAAAGGGCATGTTGATAGAAGGAGGTAGAGAGGTGAGGCTTCTTCTTCCTCTTCATCTTCAAAACCTAAAATAGACAAAATAACTAAAATGATAGAATCATTGGCTGCTGAAATATCCAAACTGAAGGTTGAGCAGAGTTCTGGGAAAGCAAGGCTTCCTAATACATTCATTCCTAGAAATCCTAATACATTCAGAAGAGAAATTGAACAACTACAGATCATTTAGAGGGGTAAAGAGGCCAGCGAAGAACAAAGGGTTAAGACTCCTTTCTAGAACGTAGTCATGGAGGAGGAATAGCTGGATGACAAGGATGAGATTCACTGCATGGAAGACAAGGGAAGTGTTTCCTTTTTTACATTGGCTTCCTACGAGGAATCATTACTTCAGGACCAGAACAATCAAGAGTGGGACAGAAAAGCTGTTCTATAGACTGAGGACGAGCAAATATATAACTTGAGTTTAAGAATGCGTAATTTCAAAGAGAATAGTGCTCAAGGAAATGCTATCCCCACAGAGCAGCAGATCAGCGAATAGAAGATACTAGTATTTGATCCCATCATCCTCAAATCACCAGCTCAAGAGGTTAGAGGCCTTGACAAGCCCCCTTCTTTCAATTTTGAATCAGAAGTTCGGAAGCTAAAAATATTTGTACCTCTGATAGAACTTGTAAAGAGTGAGGCCTTTAAGAAGCCCATCCTTGATGCCCTTGAACTAAAAGCCACACAAGCATCTAGTGACTATGTGAACTTACAAGATGATAAAACTGCAGTTGAGCTTAGCCCAATGACTGAACCTGCTGGAGATAATTCTCCATCATTTTATGTTTCCTTGACTATTCATGAAAAAATCCTCCATAACTGTCTATTGGACACAGGCGCCAACCATAATCTAATGCCCAAAGTTGTCATGGAGGAGTTGGACCTTGATATTACCCAACCCTATCATGACCTGTTCTCATTTGATTCAAGAAAGGTGAAATTTTTGGAGTTAATCAAAGACTTAGCTATCACCCTAACTCAGTTGCCCATGAAGAGCATGATGATGGATATTGTGGTATCAGATGCCCCCCCAAGTTTGGTATGCTATTGTCGAGAGGGTGCATTAAGAGGTTCGGAGGGACATTACAAAATGACTTATCTTATGCCATTGTCCCAGTTTTTGGAGGAGGAAGAAGAAGACTATACAGGGAAGCCTAGCTGGCCTATATCATCAGTGATGAGAAGAACCCCACTAATCATCCCATTTACATTGTGGACATTGATTTTGGAGCATGTATTCTCCAAATTGAAGAATCCCAGAGGGCCTCTATGCAGCTCAAGAAAACAATATGCTAGGCCATGGAAGGAGGGACAAAAGTCTAGGATATGTTCTTTGATGGAGTCTGTTCAAGGGAAACTATAGGAGAAGGAGTGGTGATGGTGTCTCCAAAACAAGAAAGCACACATCTGTCTTTCAAACTAACTTTCTGGGTCACCAAAAATATATCAGAGTATGAGGCTCTGATATTGGGCTTAAACACTACCAAAGACAGAGTGATGAGAGACCTAAAGTTGTTTGGAGATGCTGATCTCATCATTCAACAAGTGAACAAAACATTCCAAGCAAGGCACCCAAGGCTGAAAGCATACAAAGATGAGGTATGGAGACTGAATGATTCTTTCAATATTTTTTGTATCTCATATATTCCTAGAGTCAAAAATCAGCTTAATGACTCCCTTTTTGTGTCTGCTAGCATGTTCATCCCTCCTATGCCCTCTAAACTGGCTTATGAAGTCCAAATAAAATATAAACCATCCTTGCCTGATAATGTCCAGCATTGGAAAGTTTTTGAGGATGATGATGAAGTAAATAGGTTTCTCCAAGTCATTGATGAATTCTCTAAAATGAAAATTGACCAATAAGACGAAGCCTTGGAAGATGTCCCCATCCTCAGCTAAAGAACAAAATTGGCCAAGAAAACATTGTTCAGTTGCCTAGCAATCATATACCTAAAGGGCTAGTACCACTAGAGAAGAGTTTTGACCAAAATGATGTGCCTCATAAGGTTTCCCAAAGAGAAGATCAATCTACAGTCCATAGGCATAATATAGGGAGTCCAGATCATCTAAAGTATATAATTTTGTCCACCCCTCTATCTGTTGCCCAAGGTTCTGAATACTGCACTTTAATGAAGCAATTTGCTGATGTCTTTGCCTAGGAATACAGTGACCTCAAAACTTATGACAAAAAGATCATCCAGCATAAGATCCCCTTAGAGAAGGACACCATTCCTTTCAAATAGAAGCTGAGACCCATAAATCCTTTCCTTCTCCCTCTGATTGAAAAGGAAATCAAGAAGCTGTTGGTTGCCAAAATCATATTCCCTCTGAGATATTCAAAGTGGGTATCCAACTTGGTAGTGGTGAGGACGAAAAGTGGAGAAATTAGGTTGTGCGTTGATTTCAAGAACCTGAACAAATGCTCTAAGAAAGACAATTATCCTCTGCCCAAGATGGAGCATTTGCTGCAGAACGTCTCAAGAGCCAAGGTGATGTCTTTCTTGGATGGATTTTCATGATATAACCAAGTTTCTATACATCTAAATGACCAAGAAAAGACTACATTCACCACTCCTTGGGGCAATCTTATGTACTCCAATATGCATTTTGGGTTGTTAAATGCTGGAGCCACCTTTCAGAGAGCTATGGATATAGCATTTGTAGGAGAGAAGGATAAGTTTGCCCTTGTCTACCTCGATGATATAACAATATACTCTAGCAGCCATTTAGACCATTTTCAACATTTGAAGAAAGTGTTTCTAAAGTGCAGGAGGTTTGGGATATCAGTGAATCCTAAAAAGTCACAATTTGCTTTAGAAGAGGGCAAGATGTTAGGACACATTGTCTCTACTGCAGGTGTCAAAATTGATCCAGAAAGAGTGAAATCAATACAGACATTGCCTATCCAAATATCAAAAAAGGACATCCAATCCTTTCTGGACAAAATAAATTTTGTAAGAAGGTCCATTCGTAATTTTTCATAATTGATAAAGCACATCACCTCCATGCTGAAAAAGGAATCAGAAATCAAATGGACTGATGCAGTGAGAAGATCTTTTGAGGCCATCAAAAGAGCTATTATGGAAGCTCCCACTTTGATCAGCCCAGACTATAGCAAGGAGTTCCATATCTTCTCCTTTGCTTCAGGTGACACCCTTGCAGCAGTCTTATTGTAGAAAGATGATGAGGGTTCAGAGTAACCAGTGGCATTCTTCAGCAAAACATTAGGGGATGCTGAAATAAGGTATGATATCATCCAAAAACAGGCTTATGCTCTTATCAAATCCTTAAATTCTTTCAGAATATACATTTTTCACTCTAAGGTAATTTCATATGTGCTTTCTTCTTCAGTAAAAGATGTCCTAACATAGCCAGATGTTGATGGAATAAGGGCTAAATGGATTTCCAAGATTTTGAATTCAACATCAAATTAAAGCCCACTAAGCTTGTCAGAGGTTAGGGCCTTGCCAAGCTGATGGCTAAAGAAAATTGTAGAATGCTGGACATGAATTGGATAAGCACAAATGTAGAGGATGGAGAGGCAAAAGAACCAACATTAGGTCATGACCAGTTGTTAGCTGAAAATCTAGATTCTTATGAATTGTATTCTATAATAGCTCAATTCTTGTTGAAGTTAGAAGTCCCTCCAGGCCTAAGTTCAAGCCACGCCAAAACTAGCAAACTCAGAGCAGCCAAGTATTGCATTCATGAAAACTTGTTGTACTGGAGGGATCCATCTGGAATCCTTTTAAGATGTCTGGACAAGGAACAATCTATGGAGGTCGTGCATCAGTTGCATTCCAACACCTGTGGAGGACATCACTACTGGAAAACCATAGCCCACAATGTCCTCAAAGCTGGGTATTATTGGCCCACTTTGTTTTCTAATGTCTTTCCATTTGTAAAATTTTGTGACAGATGCCAAAGATTTGAAGGAAAATAGCAGTTTAAGTCTTTACCCTTGAAACCAATACATGCCAGTGACCCTTTCCAGTAGTGGGGCTTGGATTTCATAGGGGAAATTAATCCACATTCTAGTGGCTAGCATAGTTGGATCTTATTAGCTACTGACTACTTCACTAAATGGATTGAGGCTATCCCTACTAGGAAAGTTGATCACCATGTTATCATGAGGTTTTTGACAGAAAACATTTTCACCAGGTTTGGCTGTCCACACAAACTGGTTACAAATATTGCAACAGCCTTCAAGGAAAAGGAATTGGTGGACATGTGTGACTCAATGGGCATCAATCTAGTTCATTCCACCTCATATTACCCTCAGGGCAATGGTCTAGCATAATCATCCAACAAGAGCCTGATAAGGATAATCAAAAAGTTGTTGGAGGACAACAAGCAGAACTGGGATTCCAAACTGAAGTATGCATTGTGGGGTGACAGAGTAACCACCAAGAAATCCACAGGGAACTCTCCATTCAAGCTGGTATATGGCACTGAGGCTATATTCCCAATCCAGTTAACCCTCCCCATGGAAAAATTCTTACAGGAAGAGTAGAATGAGGAAGACACCATGGAAAGGAGGATTAATGACTTAGAAAAAGTGTATCAAATGAGAGATCAATTGGTTGAAAGGTCTGCAGCACATCAAAAGAGGATCAAGGAAGCCTTTGATAGAAAGGAAAAGATAGATAGTTTCAAGTTGGAGACTTTGTTCTTAAGTGGGATGCATTGAAGGAGATGAAAGGAAACCATGGGAAGTTCAATGCTCTGTGGACTGGACCTTTTGTTATTACTAAGATCCAGGGGAACAACACTTTCATACTGCAAAGTATGGAAGGAGAAATAGTTTTTGATGGCCCATTTAATGGGTGGTTTTGAAAGTTTATGTTGTTTAAGGCTTTCAGGCCTCAACATTGCAAATATGTTCTTCTTATAGTTTTAGTGTAGGCTTAATTAGACTGCATGCCCAATGGAACACCAAGGAATGTTGCTGACCTTGTTTTTGTAGGAAAGGCAGTGGCCTATAGTTCTTGAAACCTCATAGGGAGGATTTAATTCCCAGAAAGAGCCAATGTTAGCTTTGTTGTGCAACGCTGATTTTATAAAGGTCAAAAAAAGGCTTGGTCCATTTGGTGGCATCTTCAAAGGAGCCCACAATGGTCACTTTCTCATTTTTCCTCCACCCTGCTTATTCTCCTCCATCTTTGTTTCCCCTATTTGCCTCCTAAACCCTACAAAATAGCCCCTTTTAACTTTAGCCTCAAGTGCAAAACCCAAACCCGCCATAAAACCTCACCTTGATGACCTTGCATGCTCATAAACCCCTCGCCTCATCCCTACCATTGATCGAGCCCCGCCGATCCAACTGCTCCTGTCACACCTGATAAAGGCGACCTGCTCCACAAATCCCCATTGTTAGATCATCTCCGCCAAGATCTTATGACATTTGCTTTCATCGTGCCCACAACTTAACTGAATAATAGCACGCGATGAGAGTGGTTTTTCTCTCTCATCTGCCGCTATGTGTCGATTTTTGAATGGAATCGCACGACCCTAACCTATTACCACTTAACGTCCAAAATGGTGTGATATATACTTTTACCGCCTGGCCAAACCACTCCCACCCATTAAACTCCCGTGTGACTCTATTTCTTGTGGATCGTCTGATCTGTCCACTATAGATTTGATGACCCCAATTCACCCACTCCTACCTCGACTGATAGACTTCGTCAAGCCATCTCGATCGCCTGTTTCCTCGATCTGATGGCCATTCTTTCTGCTCATCCAAATCATCCACTTGCCCATGCATTCCACTTCCTTGACCACTCTATTGCCTGAAGAATAAGATGACAAACTCTACCATTATCAGTCGCTGACAAACCCCCAACAACCATATTTAACAGAAACCATGCCCAGGGGAGAAAAGGAAAAGCACAACCCCATAACCAAATTTATTAGTCATGGACTCCACTGGTATGAGCACTCCAACTACCTAAGAGGATAACACAACACCTCAATAGATCAGATTCATCCACTAAAGTAAGAAAACATAGTCAGAGGCTCCATCAGGCAGTTAAATGTAGTTGGTGGTCAATTATGACCCCTCCATACCTAATCGGCCCAAGTACCCTTGTAATGTAAATCTATAAATACCCATAAGTAAGATGTAATTAGGGTTGGAATTTGATGTAAGGTTCAACTTCTGGAGACTGTAGATATTTTGTCACTTGCAGCGTCTCATCTTCATTTTCAGCTAATAGAAGCTTTTTGAATCTTTGATCGGAGAATCCACAGTAAGATGATTTTTACACCAACATTTCGAATCCCAAATGGGATCCATCATCAGGGCAAATAGAAGCTTCTTTTGCTGTTAACTGCTCACTTTCCATTGACCTTTATTCTAAGCTTGTACCTGATATGCTATATTCTTGATCTTTTGAGGTTTAGCACTAGATAATTGTCATCTTATCTCTGTGTTGGATTGTTGAATGTATCACTGAATAGGTTACTCAGGTTTCTTTCTATCTGATGTAAGAGAGCTGTCATCCTATCTGTGCATTAGTAGAATAGATTTATAGGCTTCTTTACTAGTTGCAGTCGGCCATCACATGGTCTTGTGCATCTGCTGGTGTGGTTAGTATTCTCCATATTCACCTAATATCTCAAATGTGAGCATTTGGTGGTCTAAACCTTGTAGTCTAAGGGTGTTCACGCATGTCTGAAGTGAAACAAAGTAGAAGTGGTTATCTGGCTTGAACAAACCATCATTCCTTCCCTTAAACTTGCAACAATAGTTGAACTTGTATGTTACTACGCATCTCTGAGCTACAACCTAGGATAGTTTCTTGGAATCATAATAGAGCCATTGATGCCTCAACAAATCAACTTCCATTCCATCTATTAGGTCATACATACATTGATCATTCAATTACAAGTAAAAACATGATGAGAGCCACATGTGTCTTGTTTCATAAAACACATACATAACCAGCATAATAGAAACAAAAAATACTCATGAAAGTATATTCATATAGACCAAATATAATCCATCAAAATTCTCATAGAAATACAAGAAATAACCTTTCATGAATGATGCAAAATCCAAACCTGATATGGGACTTCCACGTTGGACCTAGCCATAGAATGGACGAGCCAAATATCTCTTTAGCCATATATCCCATGTTGGCAATATTTTCATTGATGGCAAATATGCAACAAAGGAGCAACACAAGGAGTAGCAATGGATGCAAGAGCGATGGCACAAATACCAACAACACAAGGAGTAGCGAGCAATAAGAGAAGGCAAAGGAATAGAAGAAGGAGGAAGAGTTGTGATACATAAAAATGTTTTGATAATGTTGCAGAGGTTACTATATTACATAATCTGTTGTGATGTAAAACTGCTCATTAAGCTTAATTGTTGTGATGCAAAGGCAAGACTCCAAGGAAAAGGAAAATATTTGTGTGATGCATTAATGAGAAAGAGTTTGGTATTTGATGCTGGAATTAGGTTGATTAATTTATTTATTACATGTGGCTGAAATGAATATTGGAGGAATTATTTATTTTTGTTCTAATATTAAAGATATGAAGAGTTTGGAAACTAATGAGTGGAAGGCAAAGAGTCAAGCCTATTCACTTCATATTCCTACGTGGGATACAAATAGCCAGAAAAATATGTGATTTTGGAAGGAATAATGTATGTTAGAAAATGGATGAATGTGGGGTAGATGATTGATCTATTATGCACTAGTTACCTCGCTCTTATGAAGCTTAAGTGAAGCAGATTTGAAGGGAAGAAGATGTAGCAAAATGAAGATGGAGATATGTAAACTTTATGACCAGGTAAACCAATACATTGCTATTTCGTGTTTGCATAAGGGGATGATAGACTCCTTTCAAGTTGAAGCTTGACAAATATCCATTTGGATTTGGTTGAGGTAGGAGCCACCTATGGGTTGTAAACTATATAAAAATATAGGATTTGGAGCTTCGTTGCATGTTGCAGTTTGTAGAAAATGGAGGTAGCCGCCTCCTGTAGGTTAGGGCCTACAAAAAATAAGATGTAATAAGGAGTTGGAGGTTGCCTTTGCATTGCAACAATAATAAAATTGTGGTTTTTTCCCTTTATGGGTTTCTAGATATATATATGGTGTCAATGTCTGCTATTATTATGTGTTCATGTATCTGGTTTGGTTTTTTATTACTTTCTAATCACATATTCATATGCTGGTTATTATTTGTTAAGCTTCTCATGTTATGTATCAGTTAATGATATTAATGAAAATAAAATTAATTTCCATGTATATACTAAAATGATTCACCCCCCCTCTTAGTTTTGTCAATATTTCAACAATTGGTATTAGAGTCGGTTCCTTCTGTATAAGCCTAACAGCTTGAAGGTAGACCTAGTTGATTCATGGACTGTGAAAGTGTACCTGTGTTGAGTGTCGCAAAATTTCATGAGTGGGGAGATAAGGTGAAAACCGAATTGATAGCTTATGGACCTGGAGTATGGAAAGTTGTATGTGAAGATTACTGTAAAAAATCTCCCTCTGTGCAAAAAAAAGCAATGGAATGTTAAGGAAAAATGTGTTATATATAACAATATTCATAATAAGGATATTAGTACAATAAGAGACCTAAATTTTGCCAAAGAAACTTGGGAAAGATTGCAAGTCATGCATGAAGGAGAGATTAGCATCAACAATGCAAAAAATGAAAAAAGAAAGAGGAAGAAGAAAATTCCCCATCAAAATGAAAGTGTTCAGATAAATGAAACCTTTACTTATGTGAATATGCCTAACTCTCATAAAGGAAAAATAGATTAAAATCAAGCTAGGATTGACTTATCATTGGCTAGTACAGAAATATTGAAGAATGAAAACAAATATTTGAAGCAATTGGTGCATATATTGTTGGCATTATGATACAAGTGTTATCCTTGATGGTAATTCACACAGATGACAGATCATAGTGCAACAGGTTAGTAGCAAAGAATTGATGATCATACTACAAAGAATGAAGAAAGAAAAGTACATACGCAGGTTCACTATATACCAAGTCGTGTACACACGCAGGTTCACTATATACCAAGTCGTGTATATATGCAGGTTCGCTATATACCAAGTAGTGTATGCACGCAGGATCACTATATACAAAGGTGTGTATATTGTACACACACACTTTCACACAAGGAATAGAGCGTACATGTTGGAAAACTAAGTTTTGGGCCTATGATATTTGGTCCATGGTATTTTGGTATTTGGTCCTTGGTATTGTGTCCGAAGTGTTGAACCCAGGTATTGGGTCCCTAGTATTGGTTCTAAATGGTTTTGGACCATGGTATTAAGTAAGTCCTAAGACACCCGGATGCGGGTGCTTTAATGAGGTGTTAAATTCCTTGCATGCGAATTAGGCAGCTGGCATTCCCACTTGCTGGTTCTGGCGGTTCGAGGCTTGGAATTTATAGGTAGTAGTGGTTCCATGTACCCGAGGGACGTGAGAGAGTAATTACAGTCTGGAGTGCATTCACCACGGCATAAATGAGATGAGGTCTTCAGGAATTGTTACTGTGTTTCGCATCTGGTGGTCAGGTCCTCAGCGCCCCTGCGCAACTCAGCAAATTTGGATGCCCCCATGGATGCTTAACTGGTCTCAACTGAACCGTTTCAGGTATTTGGTATTCTCCGCAGGTGTCTGGTTTATTAGGTTAATACTCTCTGTCTGCGTCAGTTATAAGTATTTTGTCTCACCTGTCTCTGTTAGGTGCTTTGTTTGGGTCTTTTATGATAGAATCTGGTTAGTGCTTCAAGCTTTTTCTATCTTTGCTTGGGTTTGTCTGGTGGTTCATTCCAGCGACTGCGAATTCTATATTCAGGTCCTCTGTATAGGATTCTGGTCCTCAAACCGGGTCCCTTTTCTCTGTGTCTGGCCGCTTCACCATCATTTTCTGTCTCCCGGTTCCTTCAATTTGCAAACTCATTCAGTCATGGTCCGTCGTCGCGGCACTACCAGGCGGGGCAGCAATTCAGGGTCTCGTGGAGGCTCTCGGGGTCGTGGTGGCTCTGTCCCTCAGCGTATAACTCCATTAGCCTTGGCCTCTCCTTCCTCTCCACCCTCTGACAGTTCTAGACCTACCCTGAATAGCTCATTTCATTCGACCTGGTTCAAGTTCAGAAGCAGGCTCAATAAGCCGCTTATCTTAGGTACTATCACTATTATTTTCTTGGAGGAGGAAGCTGAGCTTACTAGCTTGGAGGAAACCTCCAGGGAACAGTCTCATTCTCATAATTCCAGCGATTTTCAAGGTATCTTGGCTGGTGTCATCCTCAATGACTCAGTTGCGTTGCACGAGGAGGGCCAACAGGAAGACTTTCATCCTCAGCCAGCTTCGACTCATGAACCGATCATTGATTGTGAGCCTGCTCGCCTCTCTGGCAATGGTCTGAACCTTGTTCTCCCTCCAGAAGGCAATTCAATGGAAGTTGCAGATAATGTGATGGTAACTTGGGTAAATTCCCCCAACCAGGCAAATGAGGATGCTTCAGGCGTCCCACCGTAGGTCTAATTACTCTTGGCTTCAGCGACAAGACAGCAAGTTACATGTTTTTTGGTTTTGTGTGAAATTCTCAATATGCAGGGCTTCTTATCTCGACAACATGAAATTTCACAGTCTCCAGGACATAATTCTGGTTATCAAGCATTTTGTAAGACTGACTGTAAAGGACAGCTTTTTGTAATCATGGCTTCTTCTGAAGCCTTGAAGTTACTTAGCTCAGATCAGCGTTGGATTTCTCAAGTTTATCAGAATTGTCACCTTCATGAGTCTCATTTTTGTAAATGGATGGCAAGATGTTCCTGTAGCAGACAGTTTGGTAGAGGGCAGGCTATAGCCCCCTCAGAGGTTCAAACCTCTTTGTAAATATTTTTCCCCTTTTATTTTAATAGAATAACTCTTTACACAGAAAAAAAAAAAAAAAAAAAAAAAAAAAAAAAAAAAAAAAAAAAAAAAAAAAAGAAGAAAAAAAGAAAAAAAGTAAGGCCTAAGACTATAAAAGGAGAAGAAGATCATTAGGCAACCGCATTCAGAAAATCTTGAATATCTGATGAAGTATGAGATCCAGTATGCAGGTTATGGGTTCATGATGCTTTGATTGATCTGAGCTAAGGAGATATCTCAACAATTGATGGAGAACAAGATCTAAGGATAGATTAGGATCTAATGGCTTGGAATGAATCATCTCTATACGGTTTGATCTTGTTAGGTCTAGATCTGTATACTGACGCATGTAATTTTTTGTAATATTATGATCTGGGTATAACTCAAGTTTGGAGTAGCTATAAATCATGAATGAATATTTATAGATGTATACACTGGTTGAGTATGATAAAAGCACGTATATAAGTGGGTTAGATACATCTAAGTAGTGTATACCATATGAGCCATGATGTTTGAAGTTACAGGTGGTTCTGGTTGTTGATGAGTTCTGATGACTGTTTACTGGTGTCAGTATTCTGCATATTTAGTTTGGTTGATTGTGTTTAGCTTCAATGTTGATGGAAGAGATCTATAATGGATCAAGATCATAATGAATTATCTTTATGTGATCAGATGGACTAGATCTAGTTGCTAACATATGTATTATCCTTGTATATGAAATGATCTGGGTATGTCTGAAGTCAGAAAGTGCAGCGAAGTTATAAGTAAGTAATTAATGACATATATGTTGGTTCACTTCGGTGAAGTTGTGTGTACATGCTGGTTTAGCTCGTCCAAGTAGCGTATGCACTCTGATACATGATTTTTGATGATACAGTTAGATCTAAACATTGTTGAAGAGTTCTGTGCTCAGATCTGCGTTTCGGTGACTGCAGTTTGTTGACAGGGTTTTAGTGATTCAGTATTGGGTGATTCATAGATTGATGATGCTAGTGTTGGTTGATTGTGTGCTTCAATGATATTGATGGGTCCAGGATAAAAATTGGATGAAACGTAGCCTTCAGATTATGGTGTTGTGCTTCAGGAGTATCCAATCTAAAAATTTATGAAACGTGGTACCTGGAGGAAGAAAGAGAAGGTTGTATTCTTCTGTAGGTCGACACCTACGTACTAGTACATCAGCTAGTACAAGAGCTAAGGGGGTTGTAGCTCCATTCCAGTAGTAGCTAGAAAATGAGTGAAGTTTGGAGAATTTAGTAGGTCGGTGCCTACGTACTAGTAAAAGGATCGGCTAGTACAAGAGCTAAGGGGGTTGTAGCTCCCTTCTAGGAGAAGCTGGAGAATGAGAGGAGGTTTTAATCTTCTAGAGGTAAAAGCTTGTGTAGTGGTATAAGGCTACACCAGTATAGAAATATTGTAAAATGAAGTTTCTTATTAAAAGAAGATAGAGATGAATTGCAGCAAGTGGTTTTCATCCTCATTGGGTTTCCACCTTACATCATGGTGTTCATGTGTGCTTCTTGTGTGTGATGATCTGTTCTATTTTACTGCACCTGTTTACTATTCATATGGTTAATAAAGTTTTGATGCACTAACTAAAGAAAAACATTTAATGGATTAACTAAATCATAAGTTTACTAGATATACACTAGTTGCATTAGACACAGTTCCGTATACACGCAGGTTCACTTAACTGAAGTAGCGTATATGAATCCGAGTATGGAAATGAAAAAGTATTTGATTTGATAATACTGATTCACCACCCCCCCCCGCCCCCCCCCACCTCTCAGTATTATTTCCAACAATTAGTATCAGAGAAGGTCCTTTAGTAAAAGCTTTATCTGTTGAAGGAGATTTGTAGAACAATGGGAAAGAAGCTTCAGAAGAAAGTGCCTAAGAAGAAGAAGACATCTCAGAAGAGCTATGATAGTGGGAGAATAGATTGGGGAATATGTGGAAGAAGAACTTCAGATTCAGAATCACTTCAGAATGAAGATGAACAAGCAAAAGAACTATCAGGTCTCAATTTGTTATCCTCTAGTGATACATTTATCCATCCATTTGAAGATGATGAAAGTGATAGCGAAAAAATTTAATTTTCTCTTATGGGTGAGCAAGAAAGATATCAAATAGAGGTAGAATTTAAAAGGCTTACAGACAAAATTAGAGAACAACAAGATCTATTGAGCAAAAGGGAATGTTCCTTCAAAGAAGAAGCTACCAAACTAAAAGCTTAACTAGAGGAAGGAAACAAGGTAAGGAAGTTATTCAAGGATAACGAAGATCAATGTAAAAAGTTGTAGGATGAAGTGACATCATTAAGAAATGAAGTCAATGAAAGGAGCACAACAAACAAGAAAATTAGAGATAGATCTAGTTATTATGAAAGTCTTGAAGCTACAATCCTCTCGATAAAAAAATATCTTGAAGAATCAAATAAGTAGAATAAAGAACTACTCCAAGCTCTTTAAAAACAAGAAAACGAAGTTCTTGAACTAAGAAATTAGTTGGAAGAAGGAAGAAAAGTTGAAGAAAACATGAAGAAGTTGTATCATGAACAGGAGCAGCAACAGCAGGATGAGGTAAATATTCTAAAAGATAACTTAGAAGAAAAGGATAAGCTCTTACGATTTCAATATAGTAGTAAGATCTTGGATGATATTCTTAGTAGTCAAAGTGCTCCTGCTATCAAAACTGGTCTTGGTTTTCATGAATCTGTTGAAGGATAATCTAGTTCACAAAGTAAGACAAGGGACTCTAATGCAAAATCTGAAATGCTCAACAAGGAGATGAGAGGTCAATCCCATCAACAACCAAGGAAAGAATTTTTTCAAAGAAAATCTTTTATTCCTAACTATGGAAGTGATAGTCGGTCAATTCCTCAAATGAATAATGTTGAATGTTATGAATGTCATAATTTTGGACATGTTGTAGCCAGATGCAGAAGTAGATTGGTTCAAGACCATCACACAGAAAGCTCATCATGTTCCAGGTACTTTAAGGGATATTTTTTTTCTTGCAATATGTTTGGTCACAAAGTTGTTGATTTCTATAGAAGGAATATGATACATATGAGATGTTATGCATGTAACAAGCTTGGACATATAGCTAAGGAATGTAGGAACAAAGTACGAGCACCATATCGAAATGAGAAAACATCATCACACTTGAAGATATAGATGAAGAAGGAATTACAGTCAGAAAAATGTGGCACAACACAATGTACAAACATAACAGACTCAAAGGGAACTGAATGTGTGAAATTTCAATGTTCTAAATATCATACGCAAGTTTCATGAACAAAATTCGTGTATATACATGAGTTAGACACTGCACAGTCGCGTATATGTTAGTTTGAGGAAAAGCAGTGGGATAGACTAAAGAAAAAGGGTCTGATATGATTCAGTCCATTATTTTCTCTGTTTGATAATGGTTACAATCTGCTGATGATGTGTGGAAATGTCTTGATACCTGTAAGATGCTTAAAAGTGTTTTGATCCTAAATTAATGATGATGATGCCTTGATACTTCTTGCTGATATATGCATGATCAAATCTGATAGTAAGATGGCATAGGTTTAGGGGGAGCATATGCCTTTAATAATGCATTGTTGGCATTACGGTTAGTAGTCCTTGGTGATGATGCTTATATGGCTAAATGATACATCTTGCTATGGTTATGAGTTTTCCATGACAACATCTCATATGATTCTTGGGCTTACATAGTTGGTTTTCAGATCAGATTTATGGTTGATGATGCATATATGGTGCTTACATGGTGATCTTCATAAGGATAAGGAGAAGTACAAAGCTTGAATACACAATTTCATCACTTGATGATGAGTCACTCATATGCTGCTGTTGACATATATTTACGATGTAGGATTCCTATAGTTCTTGGTGCTCACATGGATTGTTGCTATTGATGATATCAAGAAGTCTTGAGACATATTGTTGGATACATGAATGATTACTCAAAGTTGCATTGTTAGAGACATGATGATTATGAGTTCTTACCTATATGATGATATGTTGATGCTTACATATGGTTGATTGATGAGGATGAGGCATGTTCCCGAGTGATAACGCATGGATGGTTGATGACTTCTACACTAATGGACATATAAAGGTTGCTGATCTGGATGTGGTAGATAGATGCCTATGGAGTAGATCATATAGTGCTGATGATACTTGCTAATGACTATCATATGTAGTCTCTATGTCATGTATTTCTTTTCTTATCAAGGTCATGTAATTTCCTATTTTGGTTTCCCCACTATGCCTGGGATTGATGATGTAATGTGCTTGTTTTATCCTATGTAAACCTTTGATGTATTCCTACTTGGTTGGGTGGATAAATCAATATTGGTATATCCCCACTTGGTTGGAAGATTGATGTATGTATGAGTCTTTATGATGTATAGAGTCATGTTCTTCTTGTAAAACATATTTTTGCAGACCTTGCTTACCATCAGAGGGAGCATGAACAACACACTTCAACATAGTAGAGATTTCTGCATGTACTCAAAGGGAGCATGGATGGATTTGTACATCTTGGCATATACAAAGGCTTAGCTCAATCAAAGACTTCAGCAGGTACTCAAGGTGAGTATGGACAACAAAATGTATATCAAGGAAGAGAATATCTTGGTTCACCCTTTGCCCTTGATGTCAAAGGGGGAAAGTGACTTGGTATGGTTGTTGCCATCAAGTCCAAAGGGGGAGATTGTTGGATTTATGATGCATGTGTTGTAATTTATGGCAACCCTCTTGTAGCAGAACATCTCACTTATACATAACTAAATGAATCTACAGAGGAGCGATCAGATGTGACAGAACACATGGGATGCAGGGCAACTCAAAGGAATCAGTTCAGATGTAATGTACAATCACAACTCTTTAAGTTGACAGTTCTTAGTATGGCAAGTTAGCTTTGCCATCAAGTCCAAAGGGGGAGATTGTTGGCATTATGATAAAAGAGTTGTCCTTGATGGCAAATCACACATATGATAGATCATAGTGCAACAAGTCAGTAGCAAAGAATTGATGATTAGACTACAAAGAATGAAGAAAGAAAAGTACATACGCAGGTTCACTATATACCAAGTGGTGTACACACGCAAGTTCACTATATACCAAGTCGCGTATATACGCAGGTTCGCTATATACCAAGTAGTGTATACATGCAGGATCACTATATATAAAGGCACGTATATCCTACACATGCACTTTCACACAAGGAAAGGTGCATACATGTCAGAAAACTAACTTTTGGGTCTGTGGTATTTGGTCCACGGCATTTTGGTATTTGGTCCTTGTTATTGCATCTGAAGTGTTGAACCTAGATATTGGGTCCCTAGTATTAGTTCTAAATGGTTTTGGACCATGGTATTGAGTAAGGCCTAAGACTATAAAAGGAGAAGAAGATCATTAGGCAATTACATTCAAAAAATCTTGAATATCTGATGAAGTATGAGATCCAGTATGCAGGTTATGGGTTCATGATGCTTTGCTTGATCTGAGCTAAGGAGGAATCGCAGTGGTTGATGGAGAACAAGATCTAAGGATAGATCGGGATCTAATGGCTTGGAATGAATCATATCTATACGAATTGATCTTGTTAGGTCTACATCTATATACTGGTGCATGTAATTTTTTGTAAATATTATGATCTGCGTATAACTCAAGTTTGGAATAGTTGCAAATAATGAATGAATATTTACAGATGTATACGCTCGTTGAATATGATAAAAGCACGTACATACGCAGGTTAGATACATCTAAGTAGTGTATACCATATGAGCTATGATGTTTGAAGTTACAGGTGGTTCTGGTTGTTGATTAGTTCTTATGACTGTTTACTAGTGTCAGTATTCTACATATTCAATTTGGTTGATTGTGTTTAGCTTCAATGTTGATGGAAGAGATCCATAATGGATCAGGATCATAATGACTTATCTTTATGTGATATGATGGACTAGATCTGGTTGCTAGCATATGTATTATCCATGTATATGAAATGATATGGTTATGTCTGAAGTCAAGAAGTGCACCGAAGTTATAAGTAAGTAATTGATGACATATATGCTGGTTCGCTTTGGTGAAGTTGCGCATACAAGCTCGTTCGGCTTGTCCAAGTAGCATATGC
The DNA here is from genome assembly GCA_000404065.3 of Pinus taeda. NCBI lineage: Eukaryota > Viridiplantae > Streptophyta > Pinopsida > Pinales > Pinaceae > Pinus > Pinus taeda. The sequence goes on from APFE030379801.1 coordinate 159,341, forward strand.
ACTCTAATGAATGATTTTTGATGATACAATTAGAACTGAACATTGTTGAAGAGTTCTGTGTTCTACTTTGTGTTCTGGTGACTCCAGTTCGTTGACAGGGTTTCAGTGATTCAGTATTGGGTGATTCAGAGATTGATGATGATAGTGTTGGTTGATTGTGTGCTTCGATGATATTGATGGGTCCAATATGAAAATTTAATGAAACGTGGCCTTCAGATTATGGTGTTGTGCTTCAGGAGTATCCAGTCTAAAAATTTATGAAACGTGGTACCTGGAGGAAGAAAGAGAAGGTTGTAGCCTTCTGTGGGTCGGCACCTACGTACTAGTACATCAGCTAGTACAAGAGCTAAGGTGTTTGTAGCTCCATTCCAGTAGTAGCTAGAAAACAAGTGAAGTTTGGAGCATTCAGTAGGCCGACGCTTACGTACTAGTAAAAGGATCAGCTAGTACAAGAGCTAAGGGGGTTGTAGCTCCCTTCCAGGAGAAGATGGAGATTGAGAGGAGGTTGTAATCTTCTATAGGTAGAAGCCTACATACTGGTATAAGGCTGCACCAGTACAAAAATATTGTAAAAATAAGTTTCTTATTAAAAGAAGATAGAGACAAATTGCAGTAGGTGGTTTTCACCCACATTGGGTTTCCACCTTACATCATCGTGTTCATGTGTGATTCTTGTGTGTGATGATCTGTTCTATTTTACTGCACCGATTTACTGTTCATATGGTTAACAAAGTTCTGATGCACTAACTAAAGATCAACATTTAATGGATTAACTTAATCATAAGTTTACTAGATATACGCTAGGTGCATTAGACACAATTGTGTATACACGCAGGTTCACTTAACTAAAGCAGCGTATATTAATTTGAGTATGGAAATGAAAAAGTGTTTGATTTGATAATATTGATTCACCCACTCCCCCCCTCTCAATATTATTTCCAACAATTGGTATCAGAGCAGGTACTTTGGTAGAGGCTTGATCGCTTGAAGGAGATTCGTAGAACAATGGGAAAGAAGCTTAAGAAGAAAGCGCCTAAGAAGAAGAAGACATCTCAGAAGAGCTATGACAGTGGGAGAATCGATTGGGGAATATGTGGAAGAAGCACTTCAGATTCAGAATCACTTTAGAATGAAGATGAACAAGAAAAAGAACTATTAGGTATGAATTTGTTATCCTATAGTGATACATTTATCCATCCATTTGAAGATGATGAAAGTGATAGCGAAACAATTGAATTTTCTCTTACGGGTGATCAGGAAAGATATCAAATAGAGGCTAAATTTAAAAGGCTTATAGACAAAATTAGAGATCAACAAAATCTATTGAATAAAAGGGAATGTGCCTTCAAAGAAGAAGCTACGAAACGAAAAGCTCAACTAGAGGAAGGAAACAAGGTAACGAAGTTATTTAAGGACAAGGAAGACGAATGTCAAAAGTTGCAAGATGAAGTGACATCATTAAGAAATGAAGTCAATGAAAGGAGCACAACAATCAAGAAACTTAGAGATAGACCCAGTTACTATGAAAGTCTTGAAGCTACGATCCTGTCACTAAAAGAAGATCTTGAAGAATCAAATAAGCAGAATAAAGAACTACTCCAAGCTCTTGACAAACAAGAAAACGAAGTTCTTGAACTAAGACATTAGTTGGAAGAAGGAAGAAAAGCTGAAGAAAACATGAAGCTGTATCATGAAAAGGAGGAGAAACATCAGATTGAGGTAAATATTCTAAAATATAACTTAGAAGAAAAGGATAAGATCTTACTATTTCAAGATAGTCCTAAGATCTTGGATGATATTCTTAGTAATCAAAGGTCTCCTGCTATCAAAACTGGTCCTTGTTTTCATGAATCCGTTGAAGGAGAATCTAGTTCACAAAATAAGTCAAGGGACTCTAATGCAAAATTTGAAATGCTCAATAAGGAGATGAGAGGTCAATCCCATCAACAACCAAGGAAAGAATTTTTTCAAAGAAAATATTTTATTCTAACTATGGAAGTGATAGTTGGTCAATTCCTCAAATAAATAATGTTGAATGTTATGAATGTCATAATTTTTGACATGTTGCAGCCAGATGTAGAAGTAGAATGGTTCAAGACCATCACACAAAAAGCCCATCACGTTCCAGGTACTTTAAGGGATATTGTTTTTCTTGCAATATGTTTGGTCACAAAGTTGTTGATTGCTACAGAAGGAATATGATACATATGAGATGTTATGCATGTAACAAGCTTGGACATATAGCTAAGGAATGCAGGAACAAAGTACGAGCACCATACCAAAATGAGAAAACATCATCAAACTTGAAGATATGGAAGAAGAAGGAAGTACAGTCAGCAAAATGTGGCACAACACAATGTACAAACATAACAGACTCAAAGGGAACTGAATGTGTGAAAGTTCAGTGTTCTAAACCTCATATGCAAGTTTCATGAAGAAAAGTTGTGTATATACATGAGTTAGACACTGCACAATCGCATATATGTTAGTTTGAGGAAAAGCAATGGGATAGACTCAGGAAAAAGGGTTTGATATGATTTATTCCATTATTTGCCTTATTTGATAATGGTTACAATCTGCTAATGATGTGTGGAAATGTCTTGATACTTGTAAGATGCTTAAAAGTGTTTTGATCCTAAATTAATGATGAGGATGCCTTGATACTTCTTGCTGATATATGCATGATCGTATCTGATAGTAAGATGGCACAGGTTCAGGGCGAGCATATGCATTTAATAATGCATTGTTGGTATTATGGTTAGTAGTCCTTGGTGATGATGCTTATATGGTTAAATGATACATCTTGCTATGGTTATGAGTTTTTCATGACAAAATCTCATATTATTCTTGGGGTTACATAGTTGGTGTTTAGATCATATTTGTGGTTGATGATGCATATATGGAGCTTACATGGTGATGTTCATAAGGATAAGGAGAAGTACAAAGCTTTAATACGCAATTTCATTACTTGCTGATGAGTCACTCATATGCTGCTGTCGACATATAATTATGATGCAGGATTCTTATAGTTCTTGGCACTCACATGGATTGTTGTTGTTGGTGATATCAAGAAGTCTTGACACAGTGATGGATGCATGAATGATTAATCAAAGTTGCATTGTTGGAGACATGATGATTATGAGTTATTACCTATATGATGATAGGTTGATGCTTACATGTGATTGATTGATGCAGATGAGGGATGTTCCAGAGTGATGATACATGGATGGTTGATGACTTCTACACTAATGGAGATATAAAGGTTGCTGATCTGGATGCGGTAGATAGATTCCTATGGAGAAGATCATACAATGATGATGATACTTGCTAATGACTCTCATATGTAGTCTCTATGTCATGTATTTCTTTTCTTATGAAGGTCATGTAATTGCCTATTTTGATTTCCCCACTATGCCTGGGATGGATGATGTAATGTTCTTTTTTTTATCATGTGTAAACCTTTGATATATTCCCACTTGGTTGGGTGGATAAATCAATATTGGTATATCCCCACTTGGTTGGGGGATTGATGTATGTATGAGTATTTATGATCTATAGAGTCATGTTCTTCTTGCAGAACATCTTTTTGCAGACCTTGCTTACAGTCAGAGGGAGCATGAACAACACATTTCAGCAGAGTAGAGATTTCTGCATGTACTTAGAGGGAGCATGGATGGATTGGTACATCATGGAATATACAAAGGGGAAGCTCAATCAGAGACTTCAGCAGGTACTCAGGGGGAGTATGGACATCAAAATGTATACCAAGGAAGAGAATATCTTGCTTCACCCTTTGCCCTTGATGTCAAAGGGGGAGAGTGACTTGGTATGGTTGTTGCCATCAAGTCCAAAGGGGGAGATTGTTGGATTTATGATGCATGTGTTGTACTTTATGGTAACCCTCTTGTAGCAGAACATCTCACTTATACATAACTAAATGAATCTACAGAGGATAAATCAGATGTGACAGAACACATGGGATGCAGTGCAGCTCAAAGGAATCAATTCAGATGTAATGTACAATCAAAACTCTTTAAGTTGACAGTTCTTAGTATGGCAAGTTACCCTTGCCATCAAGCCCAAAGGGGGAGATTTTTGGCATTATGATAAAAGAGTTGTCCTTGATGGAAAATCACACATATGATAGGTCATAGTGCAACAGGTCAGTAGCAAAGAATTGATGATTAGACTACAAAGAATGAAGAAAGAAAAGTACATACGCAGGTTCACTATATACCAAGTGGTGTACACACGCAAGTTCACTATATACGAAGTTGCGTATATATGCAGGTTCGCTATATACCAAGTAGTGTATACATGTAGGATCACTATATACAAAGGCGCGTATATCCTACACATGCACTTTCACACAAGGAAAGGAACGTACATGTCGGAAAACTAAGTTTTGGGTCTGTGGTATTTGGTCCATGGTATTTTGGTAATTGGTACTTGGTATTGCGTCCGAAGAGTTGAACCTAAGTATTGGGTCCCTAGTATTGGTTCTAAATGGTTTTGGACCATGGTATTGAGTAAGGCCTAAGACTATAAAAGGAAAAGAAGATCATTAGGCAATTGCATTCAGAAAATCTTGAATATCTGATGAAGTATGAGATCCAGTATGCAGGTTATGGTTTCATGATGCTTTGCTTGATCTGAGCTAAGGAGGAATCTCAACGGTTGATGGAGAACAAGATCTAAGGATAGATCGGGATCTAATGTCTTGGAATGAATCATCTCTATATGGTTTGATATTGTTAGGTGTAGATCTGTATACTGACGCATGTAATTTTCTGTAAATATTATGATCTGCGTATAACTCAAGTTTGGAATAGCTACAAATCATGAATGAATATTTACAGATGTATACAGTGGTTGACTATGATAAAAACGTGTACATACGCATGTTAGATACATATAAGTAGCGTATACCATATGAGCTACAATGTTTGAAGTTATAGGTGGTTTTGGTTGTTGATGAGTTCTGATGACTATTCACTGGTGTCAGTATTTTGCATATTCAGTTTGGTTGATTGTGTTTAGTTTCAGTGTTGATGGAAGAGATCTATAATGGTTCAGGATCATACTGACTTATCTTTATGTGATTTGATGGACTATATCTAGTTGCTAACATATGTATTATCCTTGTATATGAAATGATTTGGGTATGTCTAAAGTCAGGAAGTGTAGCAAAGTTATAAGTAAGTAATTGATGACATATACACTGGTTAGCTTAGGTGAAGTTGCGTATACAATATGGTTCAGCTCATCCAAGTAGCGTATGCACTTTGATGCATGATTTTTGATGATATAGTTAGATCTGAACATTTTTGAAGAGTTCTGTGTTCTGCTCTGTGTTCTGGTGACTGCAGTTTGTTGACAAGATTTCAGTGATTCAGTATTAGGTCATTCAGAGACTGATGATGCTACTATTGGTTGATTGTGTTCTTCAATGATATTGATGGGTCCAATATGAGTATCCAGTCTAAAAATTTATGAAATCTGGTACCTGGAGGAAGAAAGAGAAGGTTGTAGCCTTCTGTAGGTCGACACCTATGTACTAGTACATTATCTAGTACAATAGGTAAGGGAGTTGTAGCTCCCTTCCAGTAGTAGTTGGAAAAAGAGTGAAGGTTGGAGCATTTAGTAGGCTGACACCTATGTACTAGTAAAAGGATTGGCTAGTACAAGAGCTAAGGGGGTTGTAGCTCCGTTCTAGGAGAAGATGGAGATTGAGAGGAGGTTGTAATCTTCTGCAGGTAGAAGCCTCTGTACTAGCATAAGGCTTCACCAGTATAGAAATATTGTAAAAAGAAGTTTCTTATTAAAATAATATAGAGACGAATTGCAGCAGGTGGTTTTCACCCACATTGGGTTTCCACCTTAAATCATGGTCTTCATGTGTGCTTCTTGTGTGTGATGATCTGTTCTATTTTACTGCACCTGTTTACTAATCATATGGTTAATAAAGTTCTTATGCACTAACTAAAGATTAACATTTAATGGATTAACTGAATCATAAGTTTACTGGATATACGCTAGTTGCATTAGACACAATTGCGTATACATTCAGGTTCACTTAACTGAAGTAGTGTATATGAATTTGAGTATGGAAATGAAAAAGTGTTTGATTTGATAATACTGATTCCCCCCCCCCCCCCTCAGTATTATTTCCAACAATTGGTATCAGAGCAAGTCCTTTGGTAGAAGCTTGATCGCTTGAAGGAGATCCGTAGAACAATGGGAAAGAAACTTAAGAAGAAAGCACTTAAGAAGAAGAAGAAATCTTAGAGGAGCTATGCCAGTGGGAGAATCGATTGGGGAATATGTGGAATAAGCACTTCAGATTTAGAATCACTTCAGAATGAAGATGAACAAGCAAAAGAACTATTAGGTATGAATTTGTTATCCTCTCATGATACATTTATCCATCCATTTGAAGATGATGAAAGTGATAGCAAAACAATTGAATTTTCTCTTATGGGTGAGCAAGAAAGATATCAAATAGAGGCAGAAACTAAAAGGCTTACAAACAAAATTAGAGATCAACAAGATCTATTGAACAAAAGGGAATGTGCCTTCAAAGAAGAATCTACCAAACTAAAAGCTCAACTAGATGAAGGAAACAAGGTAAGGAAGTTATTCAAGGACAACGAATATCAATGTCGAAACTTGTAGGATGAAGTGACATCATTAAGAAATGAAGTCAATGAAAGGAGCACAAAAATCAAGAAACTTAGAGATAGATCGAGTTACTATGAAAATCTTGAAGCTACGATCCTCTCGCTAAAAGAAGATCTTGAAGAATCAAATAAGCAGAATAAAGAACTACTCCAAGCTCTTGAAAAACAAGAAAATGAAGTTCTTGAACTAAGACATCAGCAGGAAGAAGGAAGAAAAGCTGAAGAAAACATGAAGAAGCTATATCATGAAAAGGAGAAGCAACATCAGGTTGAGGTAAATATTATAAAAGATAACTTAGAAGAAACGGATAAGCTCTTACAATTTCAAGATAGTACTAAGATCTTGGATGATATTCTTAGTAGTCAAAGGTCTCTTGCTATCAAAACTGGTCTTGGTTTTCATGAATCTGTTGAAGGAGAATCTAGTTCACAAAGTAAGACAAGGGACTCTAATCCAAAATCTGAAATGCTCAATAAGGAGATGAGAGGTCAATCCCATCAACAACCAAGGAAAGAAATTTTTCAAAGAAAATATTTTATTCCTAACTATGGAAGTGATAGTCGGTAAATTCCTCAAATGAATAATGTTGAATGTTATGAATATCATAATTTTGGACATGTTGCAGCTAGATGCAGAAGTAGAACGGTTCAACACCATCACACATAAAGATCATCACGTTCCAGGTACTTTAAGGGATATTGTTTTTCTTGCAATATGTTTGGTCACAAAGTTGTTGATTGCTACAGAGGGAATATGATACATATGATATGTTATGCATGTAACAAGCTTGGACATATAGCTAAGGAATGCAGGAACAAAGTACGAGCACCATACCGAAACGAGAAAACATCATCACACTTGAAGATATGGAAGAAGAAGGAAGTACAGTCAGAAAAACGTGGCATAGCACAATGCATAGACATAACAGGCTCAGAGGGTACTGAAAGTGTGAAAATTCAGTGTTCTAAATATCATACACAAGTTTCATGAAGAAAATTCACCTATATACGCGAGTTAGACACTGCATAGTCGCGTATATGTTAGTTTGAGGAAAAGCAGTGGGATAGACTCAGGAAAAAGGGTCTGATATGATTCAGTCCATTATTGGCTCTGTTTGATAATGGTTACAATCTGCTGATGATGTGTGGAAATTTCTTGATACTTGTAAGATTCTTAAAAGTGTTTTGATCCTAAATTAATGATGATGATGCCTTGATACTTCTTGCTGATATATGCATGATCAGATCTGATAGTAAGATGGCACGGGTTCAGGGGAGCATATGCATTTAATAATGCATTGTTGGCATTATGGTTAATAGTCCTTGGTGATGATGCATATATGGTCAAATGATACATCTTGCTATGGTTATGAGTTGTCCATGACAAAATCTCATATGATTCTTGGGGTTACATAGTTGGTGTTCATATCAGATTTGTGGTTGATGATGCATATATGGTGCTTACATGGTGATCTTCATAAGGATAAGAGAAGTACAAATCTTGAATACACAATTTCATTACTTGATGATGAGTCACTCATATGCTGCTGTTGACATATAATTATGATGCAGGATTCCTATAGTTCCTGGCGCTCACATGGATTGTTGTTGTTCATGATATCAAGAAGTCTTGACACATAGTGCTAGATACATGAATGATTACTTAAAGTTGCATTTTTGGAGACATGATGATTATGAGTTCTTACAAATATGATGATAGGTTGATGCTTACATATGATTGATTGATGCAGATGAGGGATGTTCCCGAGTGATGATACATGGATGGTTGATGACTTCTACACTAATGGACATATAAAGGTTGTTGATCTGGATGTGATAGATAGATGCCTATGGAGCAGATCATACAATGCTGATGATACTTGGTAATGACTATCATATGTAGTCTCTATGTCATGTATTTATTTTCTTATCAAGGTCATGTAATTGTCTATTTTGGTTTCCCCACTATGCCTGGGATGGATGATGTAATGTTCTTGTTTTATCATGTGTAAACATTTGATGTATTCCCACTTGGTTGGGTGGATAAATCAATATTGGTATATCCCCATTTGGTTGGGAGATTGATGTATTTATGGGTATTTATGATGTATAGAGTCATGGTCTTCTTATAGAACATCTTTCTGCAAACCTTGCTTACAGTCAGAGGGAGCATGAACAACACACTTCAGCAGAGTAGAAATTTCCGCATGTACTTAGATAGAGTGTGGATAGATTGGTACATCTTGGCATATACAAAGGGGGAGCTCAATAAAAGAGTTCAATAGGTACTCAAGGGGAGTATGGAAAGCAAAATGTATATCAAGGAAGAGAATATCTTGGTTCACCCTTTGCCCTTGATGTCAGAGGGGGAGAGTGACTTGGTATGGTTGTTTCCATCAAGTCCAAAGGGGGAGATTGTTGGCATTATGATGCATGTGTTGTACTTGATGGCAACCCTCTTATAGAAAAACATCTCACTTATACATAACTAAATAAATCTATAGAAGATAGATCAAATGTGATAGAACACATGGGATGCAGGGCAGCTCAAAGGAATTAGTTTAGACGTAATGTACAATCACAACTCATTAAGTTGAGAGTTCTTAGTATGGAAAGTTAGCTTTGCCATCAAGTCCAAAGGGGGAGATTGTTTGCATTATGATACAAGTTTTGTCCTTGATGGCAACTCACATAGATGACAGATCATAGTACAAAAGGGCAGTAGCAAAGAATTGATGATTAGACAACAAAGAATGAAGAAAGAAAAGTAAATATGTAGGTTCACTATATACCAAGTCGTGTACACAAGCAGGTTCACTATATACCAAGTTGCGTATATATGCAGGTTTTCTATATACCGAGTAGTGTATACACGCATGATCGCTATATACAAGGCACGTATATCATACACATGCACTTTCACACAAGGAAAGGTGCGTATATCGTAAACATGCACTTTCACACAAGGAAAGGCGCGTACATGTTGGAAAAATATGTTTTGGGTCCGTGGTATTTGGTCCTTAGTATTGTGTCCCAAGTGTTGAACACAGGTATTGGGTCCCTAGTATTGGTTCTAAATGGTTTTGGACCATGGTATTGAGTAAGGCCTAAGACTATAAAAGGAGAAAAAGATCATTAGGCAATTGCATTCAGAAAATCTTGAATATCTGATGAAGTATGAGATCCAGTATGCAGGTTATGGGTTCATGATGCTTTGCTTGATCTGAGCTAAGGAGGAATCTCAATGGTTGATGGAGAACAAGATCTAAGGATAGATCATAATCTAATGGCTTGGAATGAATCATCTCTATATGGTTTGATCTTGTTAGGTCTAGATCTGTATACTGATGCATGTAATTTTCTGTAAATATTATGATCTGGGTATAACTCAAGTTTGGAATAGCTGCAAATCATGAATGAATATTTACAGATGTATACGCTGGTTGACTATGATAAAAGCGCATACATATGCAGGTTAGATACATCTAAGTAGCATATACCATATGAGCTATGATGCTTGAGGTTATAGGTGGTTATGGTTGTTGATGAGTTCTGATAACTGTTTACTGTTGTCAGTATTCTGCATATTCAATTTGGTTGATTGTGTTTAGCTTCAGTGTTGATGGAAGAGATCTATAATGGATCAGGATCATAATTACTTATCTTTATGTGATCTGATGGACTAGATTTGGTTGCTAACATATGTATTATCCTTGTATATGAAATGATCTGGGTATATCTGAAGTTAGGAAGTGTGACGAAGTTATAAGTAAGTAATTGATGACATATACGCTGGTTCACTTTAGTGAAGTTGCTTATACATGCTGGCTCGGCTCGTCCAAGTAATGTATGCACTCTGATGCATGATTTTTGATGATACAATTAGATCAGAACGTTGTTGAAGAGTTCTATGTTTTGCTCTGTGTTCTGGTGACTACAATTCGTTGACAGGGTTTCAATGATTCAGTATTGGGTGATTCAGAGATTGATGATGCTAGTGTTGGTTGATTGTGTGCTTCAATGATATTAATGGCTCCAGTATGAAAATTGGATGAAACGCGGCCTTCAAATTATGGTGTTGTGCTTCAGGAGTATCCAGTCTGAAAATTTATGAAATGTGGTACCTGGAGGAAGAAAGATAAGGTTGTAGCCTTCTGTAGGATGGCACCTACGTACTAGTAGATCAGCTAGTACAAGAGCTAAGGGGGTTGTAGATCCCTTCCCCTAGTAGCTGGAAAAAAAGTGAAGGTTGGAGCATTCAGTAGGTTGGTGCCTATCTACTAGTAAAAGGATCGGCTAGTACAAGAGCTAAGGGGGTTGTAGCTCCCTTCCAGGAGAAGCTGGAGAATGAGAGGAGGTTGTATCTTTTGCAGGTAGAATCCTGCGTACTTGTATAAGGCTACACCAATACAGAAATATTGTAAAAAGAAGTTTCTTATTAAAATAATATAGAGACGAATTGCAGTAGGTGGTTTTCAACCACATTTGGTTTCCACCTTACATCATGGTGTTCATGTGTGCTTCTTGTGTGTGATGATATATTATTTTTTACTGCACCTTTTTACTGTTCATATGGTTAATAAAGTTCTGAAGCACTATCTAAAGATCGAAATTTAATGGATTAACTAAATCATAAGTTTACTGGATATACACTAGTTGCATTAGACACAGTTGCATATACATGTAGGTTCACTTGACTAAAGTAGCGTATATGAATCTGAGTATGGAAATGAAAAAATGTTTGATTTGATAATACTGATTCACCCGCACCACCCCCCCCCCCCCCGCCCCCCTCTCTCAGTATTATTTCCAACAGATATGTGATGAGAAAGAGCATGAGTAGGAGGAAATTGTTAGCTGAAAGGAGACTAGACGAGGTGATGTGTAGTAAACTCAAGGAGAGAGACCTACAATGTAAAAGATAAGAAGATGAGGTTAATTCAGCTAGAAGAGAGTTAGATGGAAAAACCATGTTTTGTAAGCATCTAGAAGAGGAGATAAAATTCATGAAGGACTCAGAAGAAAAGAGTAGTAGCTCAAAAGCATCCATAGAGGATAATGAAGAAGCCCTAAAAATGCCAGTAGAGGAAGGTACCAAGCAGCAACAACAAGAGCTAAAGAGTAAGTCATGGAAAATGATTTTTTCAAAAAGGTTATTTCCTCCTAGAGATGAGTTGAATAAATTTGGAAGATCTCAAAGGAGAATGTTTTTTCCTGGAAAATATATCAAGTGCTTTTCTTGCCATGAACTTGGACATGTAGTAGCAGAATGTAAGAGAAAGAAATTCAAGACTAATCAACATAACTTAAAACAAGAAAGAAGATATCCTCAAACAAACAATCAAAGGGGAACATCAGCCACTAGGTACATCAACTCTTTCTATGATTATTGTGATCCATGCAATGAATTTGGGGCATAGAGCTATTGAATGAAAAAAAGGATGTAAAGAGAGATATAAATGCCTCAAGGAAACATTCCTTTTCTCGGCCATATAAGGTGCTATCTATGCAGTAATTCTGGAACAAAGCCAAAAACTACAAGCTACCATATATCCTAAAGAATCCTAAATAGATGATGGAGGAAAATTAAACCAGACCTAACTCTAAATAAAAAATAAATGCAAATAGTAGAAAACAACCTGGAAAATTATGGAAGAGGAAGAAAAATGAACAACCTATGATTTCAAAAAATAATGAAGCTGTCATGATCTCAGGGGGAGAGCAAATCCATTAATGTTCAATTGAGAACATGAAAATAAAGTGAATATTAATAGAAAATCAATGAAGAAAATGAGAGTAGAAATCTCTGTAGGAAAAACAAATCATGCATGTAAATGGAAAAGGAAAAGCTCAAGCCTAGTGGCATTGTTCCAGAAAATGGAAAACTATGTGCCTCTTGTGTGAAAGTATGATGATATTGTCAAGAAGATATATCTATCAAAACATTATCTGATGTAGGAGCATCAATGACCCAAGTCAAAATCGAGTTTTGCAACCTTCCAAAGGAGAAAGCATGGCATGAGGATGAGATTTCCTCCAAATATGATTGAGTTTGTTTGTAATTTGTTGTTTTGTGCAATTTTTGAGGGATGTGAGCAAATATACGGATTGATTGGATCTCACTTGATCTGATCCGTATTGTGTTACTCTATTGTAACTGTAAGTGTGGATGCGTAGAGGGGAGAGGTCGATGCAATGTAATGCCAGGGCGAGTGTGTGTTGTCTGCCTCGTCGAGGCCATATAGCTATAATCGAGCTCAAAATATTAATGCAATCTATGTGTTTTTATGTATTATTTGTGTGCATTTATTGGAATAAGTTTTAGGCTTAAACATATATTCTATGTGAGGATTTTTGTAAGGCCACAATGTGGGTAGTATACCAAAAGTGGTAAGTTGTAGCTCACACACCATAAAAGTGGTAAACGGTATTTCTAAAATTGAAGCGATTAGCCTAAGTGGGTGACACATAGCACAAGAAAACTACTTTTCTCACGTGCTCTCAACCTGATATCAATCGTGCAAGATTTCACGCAAGATTGTGCAATAGCCGTTGGATCAAGAGGGATTGATTGATGGTGGATATCGGCTGAGCTAGTTGGTGAGTGGTTGATGTGATATCTATTAGATCAGAAGGAGTGAAATCAATGACGCAGATTAAAGCGCCTGACAAAGGTAAAAGTCAAAGAAGGACCGATGGTGATTGGCAAAGTAAGCGGGACCCTCGGCAAAAATCCACATACAAGATCCATCAACACGCAACTGATTGGTTACAAATTTAACCGGTAGGCTAATTCTAGACTACCACCCGATTTTTGTCAACCTCCTACATCATTTTGTTATCATAGCAAGTTAGAAGATTCTACGTGCAAAAAGAATGAGGTACAATTATGTTGTAGATTGGAAAGCTTGTGGTGTTTATATTTTCATACAGGTAGTGGCAAGAGAAGGTTAGAAGATTACAACAACCTAGAGCAAGGAGTGTTCAAATGGTTCCAAAGAAGAGAGAACCAGAGAGATGTCGAAATATTGAGTTCATAGGAGAGAATCTTGGTGAGGTATCAGGTATTAGGGAGGACTTGTTACTATAGATGTTTTGTTGCAACTCACAAAAATATCATAAAGGCAATTCCATATAGGATGTGGGTAGAATTGCTAAGGGATGAAGAAGGCATATAACCAAGAGGTCATAAAACTTTTGTACCTCAAGAGTTTGATGTAGGAGCATCAACTTCCCAAGTCAAAACTGAATTTTGGAACCTTCCAAAGGAGAAAGCATGGCATGAGGATGAGATTTCCTCCAAATCTAATTGAGTTTGTTTGTAATTTGTTATTTTATGAAGATTTTGAGGGATGTGAGCAAAGATAGGGATTGACCAGATCTCACTTGATCCGATCCGTATTGTGTTACTCTATTTTAACTCTAAGTGTGAGTGCATAGAGGGGAGAGGTTGATGCAATTTAATACCCGGGCGAGCGTGTGTTTTCTGGCCCATCAAGGCCATATAAATGCAATTGATTCGAAATATTAATGCAATCTATGTGTTTTTATGTATTATTTGTGTGCATTTATTGGAATAAGTTTCAGGTTTAAACATATATTATGCATGAGGATTTTTGTAAGGCCGCAACGGGGTAGTACACAGAAAGTGGTAAGCGGTATCTCATGCACCATAAAAGTGGTAAAAGGTATTTCTAAAATTCACTCGATTAGCCTAAGTGGGTGACACGTAGCATGAGAAAACTACTTTTCTTGCGTGCTCTCGACCTAATATCGGTCGTGCAAGATTTCATGTGAGATTGCATGATAGCCATTGGATCGAGCGGAATTTATTGGCGATCGAGATCAGTCGAGCTAGTTGGTGAGTGGGTGATGCAATATCCATTAGATCAGAAGGAGTGAAACCAATGGTGCAGATTGAAGCGCCTGACAAAGGGAAAAGTCAAAGAAGGGCCGGTGATGATTGGTCAAGTAAGCGGGATCCTCGGGAAAAATCCATGTACAAGATCCGTCAATGTGTAGTTGATTGGTTACAAAGTTAACCAGTAATCTAATTCGAGACTACTACCACACTTTTGTCAACCTCCTACATCATTATCACAATTCATGGAATAAAAGGATTTGTGCATAGAAGCCTTACAATAAGGATAAAATTTAATTACTATGAAATGAAGGAAATTGACACATGCTAGAATACGTTACATTCTTTGTAATGTTTATTATCATCAACATTAGAACTAGAAATTGAATATGATTATAGGTGTTTATCGAAAAACAAATAAGACAACATCGATGATGAGAATTTGGATTGTGACAAGTTCACGAGTTACATGGTGTTGATTCACTCGTGGGTCGTAACAAATGCATTTCCTAGATGGGATCATGCTCAGTCTTGGTACAAGTTAGGGCACAATAAGGATATAAATGGCTTGAATGAAATTGTCAACAGGAAGAAAGTTCATAACTAATTATCAAAGAACTAAAATAGTGAGGCACATAAGTGGGATCAATCCGAGAAGACTAGGTGTAGGAATTTTTTGGCATCATTGGGCTATTCGCTTTTAGCCTTCTTGAATGTCATAAGATATCGAGGGTTCATTGATGTCTCTCCTACATGCATGTTCACAAACTGATACTAGATATATTCTAATGGAGTTCTAATTATCAATATTGCACACAATCCCTAGTTAATCAATCCATCTCCTTCCTCAAAAGTAATAGATCGTTTTAGGAGGATTGGCCCTTCTTTATTTCCTTGTCATTTCTTTGGGTTACTTATTTCCTTGGATGGCTAGTTACCAAAACTATTGACTTATTTCCTTGGAGTCATTAGTTTACTTCAAGCCACACTAGTAAATCCAAGTATCTAAGGCATCTATTAATCACCATTGGAGTTGAGGGTCCCAACGAAGAGACTATCACGTAATTTAAGGAAGCTAAAGAATTTAGTAAAGCACTGTGAATTATTGCCGAAGTTGATCATGTCGAGCAAACTGAATCATCTCAAGTTTTTCCTGTGTAGTTTGATCGATATTTTCCAGGATGGTTGGCATCAACAAGGGAAAAGAAGGAATGGGAAGAAGATGTTTTTGGGAACCACCATTGTGTGCCACATTTATTTGAATATGATCAGGGTAATGGGTGTTGTGTATTCTTCATGCCTTTCCATATGGATATTCCAAGACTGAAAAAGTGCCAAATCTCTGAGGATATGCTAGGCTATAGGACCATTATAAATAATAGTGCCATGATGAAAGTAAAGACAACAATTACCATTTAGAAGTGAATAGATATTGGTTATCATTACTTGTTAGAAACACAGTGCCAGAGTTAATATTACATGTGTTATTTACCTATGAATAGAGAGGACAATAATAAGATGCCTTACAGATGTTGGGCCAGTCGACAGAGCAAAATTCTATGGAAGTGTTATTATAGTGACAATGTTCTTCACATGGGAGAGTTATTACATGTCAATGCTCTTACCTCAAAGGAGCATTATTATAGTAGTAGCGTTCTTTACATGGTAGTGTTCTTATCTCAAAGGATTGTTTGGAAAACATAGACACTATAAACATGCATGTTATATGCATTATGCACCAAGCACTTTAATTATTGCAAGTTAATACTCACGAAATTAGTGTATTTAGGACAGTTACGTAGTCAGTGCCACCTATAGAGCCATTGCATTATCACCCAAGGGAATCTATTGAAATTGTAGGCCAAGGGAATGTGTTACTGTTGTATCCGCTATAATTGGTGGAATTATATATTAGAGGTAAAATGAAGATACAAACCTAAATCTTGGCCACTAGTTTAAGCAACTTTGAGTGAGTTTCTCAAAAAAAGAGATCTTCCTAAAATTGTTGTAATAGAAGAACCGACCATGTCTAATGTTGACAATGGAAAAAACCAAGGTATTGGCATAGTGAGCATGGAGGAAGAGAAGAAGCCCATAGACCAGGGTGTACACATTATTCTTAAGGTCAAGGGCTAGGATGGAAATGAAGTATTCTGCAAAATCAGGTGTAATACTCAACTAAGGAAGTTAATCGAGGTGTATTGTTATATGCAATCCGTTGATTTGAACTCCATAGTTTTTTTGTTTGATGGGAGGTGTTCACGAGGGGAGAAAACTCCTGAAAAACTTGAAATGGAATATGGGGATGAGATTGATTCCATGCTTCATCAAATAGGAGAAAGGAATTAAAGTGGGTTGTCAACTAGATGGCAACCTCTTGTCACAACTGTTTGAACTTGGAAATTGTTAGAATTTTTTTAGCTTAGTCTCGCCACATAATATAAATTTTTATAGGCTCAAATAATATGCACCGTGTTGGAGTTTTTAATATACAAGTTTGGAATGTAATAGTGTTGAAATTAATGCAATATACACCTTGGATATTTTAATGTGCACCAGAGTGTTTTTCTATCGTGATTTTTGGTGAAACATGTTTGCTTACCAGATTGTTGCTTGGACATTTTCTCAATATCAATATTGGTTGTTGTGTTACCATTTTATCCATCATATAACATAGCTCCACACTGAACATCATGTGTTGGGGTGCTACTCCTATCATTTTTACCTGCTACTACTTGGTTACTGGGACTATTTCGTTGGCAAGGATGTTAGCTATTGATTTTTATAGACAATATATTTGGTAGTCAAATCTCTTACATGTTTTTAACTCAGCTGTAGGGCATGTGTATGAAAATAGTACATTATTATTCCTACCTGACTGACTTTGCGAGCTAACACTTGAGTGTCAACTATACATTCTTTTCATACCATAGTTGTAAAGATACAATCTACTTATGTCAGTGTGTTTGACTTTACTATGCTGATATGCAACACGTTCTACAACAAGTTTTCTTCTCAAACCCATGGTTACTCATGGTTATTCATTTAGGTGTGTTGAGTTCTTCATTCTTAAGTCATTTTATATACTATGTAAATTATTTGAAAGGAAAGTGGTACAACATCAATGAAAACAAGGTAATTCTAGTTGGCCTTGACATGGTGATGTTGATAAGAGATTTTTTATTATTCTTGTATTACTTCAGTGGAGCATTTGTATATATTCTTGTATATTGTTTTTGGAACATTCTTATTGTTGGAGAGCATGTTTCATATTGGAACACTCCATATGGCTTCATGAAGAGCATATATATATGCTGGAATGACTTAGTATCACTAATGAGTTGAGAGAAAGACTCTAAATTCATGCATGTTTGGTTTGGCATGCTTGCGCATATCCTGCTTGAGTGCTACAATTTCTATATTTATTTAAAGTCTGCCTAAAACTATGTATAGAAACGAAAATATGGCTTTCATTAGTGAACGTGACTGGAGTTTATTGTTGTTCGATTTCTTCTATGTTGAAGAGGGGTTGAGATAATCAAGTAAAGGGGTCGAGTTCATCTAAGCTATTACATGGCTCAGATGCCAAGCCATATTATTGTTATGGGCTGAGTTTATCCATATAAATCTACTTGTAGGTACTCCTCTCAAGGATGACTTATCTTTACATATATGGATGTATTTACTTCAAGAAAATGACATATATACACTCTCTTGCTCGGCCTATTATTTGCTTTGTTTATCAGCCCTTTTATACGATGTATTCAACATGACTTTTATTGTTGGCTGAGTGTGAAGATCTATTATTATTGGCTACGCATATATGTATACCTCCTAGTCAATGTATTAGTAAAGTTGTGGTTGATGAAGTGCAGTAATGTGGGGCCTATATAGGTATTGTTCATGGAATGCTAAATGAAACCGGATGGTAGTAGAAAATAGAATAATTTTTGTAATTTTCTAGAGTGTGATTGATAGTTTGGTGAAGAAAAAAGGGGCTTATTCCAATGATTATTTTGAGATGACCGATCGTATCCAGCCATGATGTCTACTTGTAGAAAGCTGCGCAAGTTATTCCCTATCGACATACAATTTTTTCAAGGAAAGAGTTTAGTAAAGTTTTCAAATTCTTTAATATGGTATTATCCCTATATGGAATTAGATAATTTAATATGAATGTGGCCATTAGTCTTCTTGATAACTTGGAAAAAGACATAAATAAGGTAGTGGTACTCATGGTATTTTCCCATGCTAGTGAAGATCATCAATAACAACTATATATATGCAAGAGTAGCAAGATATGTGAAGGACAAGTTCACTTTGTCAAAGAATGCCATATTTGAGGGACAAGTCCACTTTGTCAAAGAATTCCATGGGTCAAGACATCTCTGTAGTTGACTTAATAAACTTTGAGCAGTTTGCAAAAAGGGTTATATAACTTCCAGAATATCGAAATAAACTTCATTCATATCTTGTGTCAAAGATGCCATATATTGCTCCAAACCTTGCAATATTGATTAGTGTAATGGTGCGTGCAAAAATATTTACTGATGGGAGGCAGCCAGAGGCAACATTCATTCAATGTCCAATAAAAACAGAAATCATCCTCTACTTTAAGATTATGACAGAAACCAATCACAATTTTTGTGGCGATCATGCTAGGGAAATTCTTGGAATCAATGAAGCACTATATATTTAATAAATAAATAAAACTATAGATTTTTTTTGGACCATTGCCTCAAAATACATGATGCAGATGAAATGGATGTTCAAGGTTGCTACAATGGTTCAATCTTTATATTTGGAGATTTATTGCCTATTAAATACAACGTTATGGAGTTACATACTCAAATACTTGCCTCACATATTCAATGTCTCATGTACTTAACGATGCAATGCACTTATTATTTGGCGACTATAATTCATGGTATCTTACAAAGTGTTCTCTCAATAGAATATGTGCAACATTTTCCAGAATGTTTTCGCAACAATATCTTAATGCATTCAATCATTTCTGAAGCTTATTTGGAGTAATGTTTATCAAGTAGAATTCAATCAATGATAGTGTTAACATTGTTTACATAGACCAATACATTACAATGTACATGTTACAAGACATCTATAACCCCTTTCCATTGATGTCAAAGTGGGAGGTGAGAAGAAGTTATGGGCAGCAATGACCAGGTAAACCAATAGAGGAGAAATATCTTTCAGGACAAAAGGAGGAGGATGGATGAGCTAAGTTGCCATCAATTCCAAAAGGGGATATTGTTGGAAATATTGTCATTGATGGAAAATGTGCAGCAAACAAAGCATAAGGACAAGGATTAGTAAGGTATGTAGGAGCAGCAACATAAAGAACAATAATACAAGGAGCAATGAGCATTAAGAGAAGGCAAAGGAGAAGAAGAAGGAGGAAGAGTTGTGATATATTAACATGTTTTGATAATGTTGCAGAGGTTATTATATTACATAATCTGTTGTGATGTAAAATTGTTCATTAAGATTAATTGTTGTGATGCAAAGAAAAGACTCTAAGGGAAAGATTTGTGTAATGCATTAATGAGAAAGAGATTGGTATTTGATGTTGGCATTAGGTTGATTAATTTATTGATTACATGTAGCTGAAATGAATATTGATGAATCATTTATTCTTGTTCTAATATTCAGGTTATGAAGAGTTTGGAAACGAATGAGTGGAAGGAAAAGAGTCAAGCCTATTCACTTCATATTCATATGTGGGATACGAATAGATAGAAAACTGTTTCTATAAAATATGTGAATTTGGAATGCGTAATGTATGTTTGAGAATGGATGAATGTGGGGGAGTGGATTGATCTATTATGCACTAGTTACATCGCACTTATGAAGCTTATGTTAAGCAGACTTGAAGGGAGGAAGATGCAAAAATGAATATGGAGATATGTAATGTTTATGACTAGTTAAACCAATACATTTCTATTTCGTGTTTGCATAAGGGGTTAATAGTCTCCTTTCAAGTTGAAGCTTGACAAATATGTAGTTGGAGCTGATTGAGCTAGGATCCTCTTGTGTGCTGTAGCCTATAGAAAACATATGGGAGTTGGAGCTTCCTTGCATGTTGCAATGGAGGTAGCAGCCTCCTATAGGTTGGGTCCTACAGAAAATCAGATCTAATAAGGAGTAGGAGCTTGCCCTTGCATCACAACAATAATGAAACTGTGGGTTTCTCTCTTTATGGGTTTCCACATATATCTGGTGTCAATGTGTGTTTTTATTATGTGTTCATGTATCTTGTTTGGTTTCCTTAATACCTGTTGATAACATATTCATATGTTGGTTATTATTTGTTAAGATTCTCATGTTATGTATCAGTTAATGATATTAATGAAAAGAAAATTAATGTCCATGTATAGACTAAACTAGTTCACCCCCCCTCTCATTTTACTCAAGTTTTCGACACTCTCGTGCCATATTCCAAGCATGAATGTGGGATATCATAGAAAAATCAATCAAAAACCATCTAGGGCTTCAAGAGGTCATCCACCTCAACCCATCAAATAGTGATTCCACCTCACAGTTGGACATCACAAAACCATCATCAGATAGGTCTCTATCCTAGCCATCTAGGGCTCTAGAGCGTTTGTTCCAACTGAGGCTCTAAGACTAGTATCTCAACCCACAGCTCCCATCGGGCTCCAGAGCGTTTGTTGAACCAAGGCTCTAGGACTAGTAACTAAACCCACCAAGGGCTCTAGAGCATTTTTCCAACCAAGGCTATAGGACTAGTAACTCAACCGAAGCTAAGGAAACATGAGAAGTAACAAAAAAAAAACAATGAAAGTAAACCCACAATCACCATGACTATTTAGGAAATTGAAAGGCCATGAAATCAACTATCAATCCAAGAAATCCTCCATGGCAATGACAGATCACAACTAAGAAACTGCATACATGTTCCATTCGTGCCAAAACTAGTGAAGGAAACATACATGCAACTCAATACCTGCAAGAAAATATGATGTAGTTGTTGATCCTGATGCCTTTTTGTGCTTTCCTGCTCTTCATTTTCTTTCTTTCTCCAAAAATACAAGTATCCCACACCCACAAACACTTCCCCATGAAAACTCTAAGTTTCCAAGAGTATGAGAGAGAGAGGGAGAATAATGAGAGAGCTCTAAAACTAAAGTGAAAAAAAGGTTACCAACTAATTTGCATAAGCCTTTTTATGAACGAGGATTCTATTTTCTTCATTTTCCATTATTTTTCTTTATTTTCCTACTCACATGCAACCTGTGACCCTTCACATCCTTTTTCTCCTAATTTCCATTATTTTCATAAATAATTGTGCCAAAAATGCCATTTTTCCTTTCCAAATACTTATCCATTTTCTTTGTCATTTTCCTTAGCCTATGGCAATCACGAGTGATCAACATCACTAGGATTTTTCCCAACATTCAACTTGGAATAAGTGTCCCATCATCTATGGTTATTATTTTGCCTTTATTTACTTTATTACATGGAATTTTCACTAGGGCTATTACAGAACCCTCTCCCTTGGGGGAACATTGTCCTTGGTGTTTAACAACACCTATCACCACAAAATTGTTGTAAGAAAAATATAATGTCGATGGAGATTTATAACTTATCTCGATGCAATATTTATAATGATGACCCTACTGAAAGAAAACTAACATCACAACATAATAACAACATACCGCATAGTGGATCTTTATAACACAACTCGTGGTGGTATTTGCATCCATATACATATGTACATAAACCAACATCATCAAAACATATACTAAAACATATACTAAAGCATATACTAAAATACCAAGCCAAAACAGCTTTGCCTCAACCGACAAACAAGGAAGGATACATAGCCCTCATCTGATCCACCATCTCCCATGTAGCTTGATTGGGCCCAAAGTGCTTCCATTTCACCTTAACTTGTTCAATTGCTCAGTTTTGTAGCATGAGCACCTTTTTCTGCAATATACACTCATGCTCTAGCTGGAATTCTCCATCTAGTTCCACCTAAAATATAAACTAGTCAATCACATGGTCAACATCCTTAACATAATTATTAAGCAAAGATACATGGAGTACATCATGGACTTTCATTTTTAGACGCAGTGCACATCAATACACTGCTGGCCCAATCCTCTCAATAATATTGAAGGGCCATTGAAACTCTAGTGCCAACTTCACACAAGATCGAATCCGCAAGGATCTCTTCTTCGGTTTGATGTGTAAGTACACCTGTTCCCCAACCTGGAAGTCCTTGAACAACCTATTTTGATTTGCATAGATCTTCTGCCTATCCTATGATGCCTTTAGATTCTTCTTTATAACCTCCATTTCTTGTTCTGTGTCTGATAACATATATGGTCCAATCAACACCTTGCTAACCAGATCACTCCAACTTATGGGAGTGTTACAAATCCACCCATACAATGCCGTAAAATGACTCATTCTCAATGATTCATGAAACCCATTATTGTACGTGAACTCTACCAAGGGAAGATACTCTTTCCATTTCCATTGTTGATGCATCAAGTACATCCTCAACATGTCCTCCAATATCCTATTGACCCTATCTATTTCTCCATCTATCTGCAGATGATAATATGTACTGAAGGCCAACTCTATGTCAAAATGTCAAAACAATTCCTTCCAAAACTTGGATGTGAAATTTGCATCCCCCTCTAAGACAGTAATCTTTGAGACACCATGCAATATGACCACATCTCTAATGAATACCTACACTACATCGCTAGTTGAGAATGTAGACTTAACCAAAATGGAGTCTGCAACCTTTGTCAACCTATCCACAATAACCATGATGGAATCATGATGTCTCATTGTCTTTGGAAACCATCTGATGAAGTCCATGGAAATTACCTCCCATTTCCATCTTGGAATCTAAATTGACTATAGTGGTCCACCTAGATTCTTACATTATTCTTTCACTCATTGACAATCAAAGAGTCTAGCCACAAACTCTGCTAC
Organism: Pinus taeda; assembly: GCA_000404065.3. Classification (NCBI taxonomy): domain Eukaryota; kingdom Viridiplantae; phylum Streptophyta; class Pinopsida; order Pinales; family Pinaceae; genus Pinus; species Pinus taeda. Next base: position 182,876 of record APFE030379801.1, read on the forward strand.
ATCCCTCTTGAAATTCAGCCAATAATAAAATTTATTCACTTTTTCCAATGTCTTTTGATACCCTAGCTGACCTGAATATGATTTCACATGAAAATCCCTCAATATTACCTTCTTGAGTTCATAGAAATTTGGCACATATATCCTATCTCAGAACCTGACCAATCCATTTGTCATAAGACAATAATCCATATCATGTGCACCTGCACCTATACCTATACTTGTACCATCATTTGTACTATAACATGTACATGTATTGTGCCTGTACGATTAATTGTACCTGTATCTGTGCTCTGTTGCAACTTATGTACAATATCCATATATCTGACATCTTACTGACCTACCTGCAAGATCATGTCATGTAAATTTGTCCCATAGGAGCTCATAGCTTCTAAGAGATGTACCTGTATCCACCTACTAAGAGCATCAAGCACTTTATTCTCTTTACCTTTGATATATCAGATCTCAAAATAAAACTCACTGATCATGGACAACCATCTACCCCACTTGGTGTTTAGATTCATCTAGTCAAACAAATACCTCAATCTAATATGATCACTCATAATTACAAATCTCCTGCCAAGAAGATAGTGTCTCCACATACTCAATGCATGTATGATCTCTTTTAACTCCAAATCATGTGTGGGATAGTTGTGCTCATGCTCGTTTAGTTTCCAGGACTCATAACATACCACTTGTCCATCCTTCATAAGGACTCCACCAAGTCATCTCTTGCAAGCATATGTGCACAACACAAACTCTTTTCCTAAATCTACAATCTATAGCATTGGCGCATGTGTCAACAACTACATAAGTTGTTCAAAACTAACCTCATACTCCTCAGTGCATTTGAACTTCTTACCTTTCCTCTGCAATGATGTGATAGGATAAGAAATCTGTGAGAAGTTCCTGATGAACCTCCTATAGTAGGCTACCAAACCCATGAAAGATCTCACCTCATCTACATTCTTAGGAGCTACCTACACCATGATGGCTCTTATCTTCTCTAGATCCACTACAATGCCCTTCTTGGAGACAACATTCCCCAAGTAGTGTATCTCAATTTGAAAGAATCTACACTTGTTGCGCGTAGCATACAACTAATTCTCTCTCAACAACATCAACACTATTGCTAAATGTTCAACACACTCTTCCTCATTTTTATAATATACTAGTATGTCATCAATGAATACAATAACAAACATATCTAAATATGGACACAACACACTATTCATCAAACACAAAAGTGTAGCTAGGGCATTAGTTAAGCCAAATGGAACAATCAAAAAATCATAATGCTTGTACCTAGTTCGGAAAGCAGTCTTGTAAATGTATTCCTCCTTGATGCATACTCGATGATATCCGGATCTCAAGTTGATCTTAGACAACACTGATTCTCCCTTTAGCTTATTGAACAAGTCATCAATCCTTGGCAACGAGTACCTGTTCTTGATGGTCACTTTGTTTAACTACCTATAGTCAATGCATAATCTGAGTGTTCCATCTTTCTTCTTCACAGACAATACCAGTGTACCCCATGGTAATACAATTGGCCTAATATACCCCTTGTCCAACATTTCCTTCAATTGAAAATTTAACTCAACCAACTCAAGTGTGCTAATCTTATAGGGTGCTTTTGATGTTGGAGATGTCCCTGGCACTAACTCAATAGAAAAGTCTACCTCCTTGTGAGGTGGAAACTTTGTAATGTCCTCAACGTATACATCCTTGAACTGTTGTAAAGCTAGGTACCTACTCAACACATCCATATCCTCAAGTTTCATACCCTTATCACTAGAAATGTTGACTACGAATAACTTACACCCTTTCCTATGGCTATGCTTTGCCCATAGCTGTCACCATCCTAATTGATCTAGCTTTCTTCTTACCCTGTAAGGCTCTTGGTTCCCCATCGTCATTAACAAACTCAATGGCTTTATTATAACAATCCACCTTGCTTCTATGAAGATACAACCATTCCACACCCAACAACATACTATATGAACCCAATGGTAATACATTCAAATGTATTGTGATAGGCATACCACTCAAGTCAAATACACAAGCTCTTACCAATGATGAACTCGCTTCTTTGTTCCTGTAGCCAACTACACTAGCCAAGATTATGCATGCAATTCCTTACTCAAACCACACTTATCCACCAAGTTAGGACTAACATAGCTATAATTAGAACCACAGTCAATCAAAATAGAAATAACTTGATCACAAATATTACCATCCATTTCAATGATAGATGTCTGATGCTTTGCTTGTTTGCTATCCAATGCTGCATAGATACGTGGAATACTTTGACCAACATTATTGGGTAGCGGATCCCCAACGTAATGGTTTTGGGGCTTAAAGCCTACAATTTTGGGTAATGGTATTCTAAAGGTTCTGTGAAGTGCGCGAAGGGTAAATTATAATGAGTCAAGTCAAAGGGTTGTCTACCCTTAAATAATGTAAGGAAATGTAAAGTGTCTCAGCTTACCCATGGTCCGCACACCATGGGAATGTATAAATAGAGCGAGGCTCTAAGTGTAGAAGGTAGTTTTTTAGCATTGAATTCAAGTGATATGGGTTTTTGAATGCGATATTCGCTCTGATTCTGTAAGTATGAGTCTTGGGTTGTAGCAATAGGAAGAGGCTCTACAGTTGTGTATGCAGAGGCCTGGTAGAGTTCGCAGCTGTGTGCGCGGAGCTCTGAAGCTGAGTGCAAAAGGTGAAATTGGATTATACTGGAATAGAAGGTTAATAAAAGATAAGTTGATTTTGGAATATTGTGCATCTGATCTGTGTGTTTATGTTTTAGTTATATCCTTGCATCTCTTTACAGTCTATGATTGCACGCACTAGTTATAAATGTTAAATGAGTAAATAAGAATACTGGGCCCACAAAATTAAGTTAGATATATAATAATAACACCGTAAGTGTAAAGGATCTAGGCAGCACCTCTTTGCACTCTCTACAGAGCTACATGAAGGTTAGATATTTGTGCGGAGTAGTGCAAGCATGCAGGATTTGTTCGTGACCTTTCCAGACCTCATCAAGACATCCCTAGGGTGTAGAAACCTGGTTCTAGCACCCTCCCATACTACCTCGAGTGAGGCCTCAGTCTGAGCTCTGCAAACTATTGCCAAAAGGGCCGCTAGTTTCAATATTTGTTTGGCTAAAACACTTTTGAACTTGGGTCAGGCCCCAACAAAGCCAAAAAATGGTTCCATTGCTGGGATTGGGATCTGCCTAAGTGATGTCTGATGTTGGAACACTAGAACCCTACGAAGAAGGAAATTGAAGATTGGTTGGATCAGAAGCGTCACAGGTTCATGACACAGGAAAACAAAACTCCATAGATATCCGAGAAGAGGTGGATGGTTCACTACGTATATATGGAAATCCACAATATCTTCTTCGTCTCATTCTCTTTAGAGTTGTATGATTGGATTGCAAGGTTAGCCAATAGCCAAGGAAGGTATAAGCTCGATAAACCAATAGTGTGGACTCTGGAGTTGGTGCATAGGCTAGAGGCATCAGAAGATAAGATTGCACAAGTTGTAGATCATTCGCTCGACCAGATAATAGGAGGGTTTATCACTAAATTTGCGATAGACATGACTGTATGCTATAATGAAGCATAAAAATGTTTTCTCAAGGGAGCACGAGGTAATATAGTTTGAATATTTTTAAATTTAACAGCCTAATAGTATATGGAATTAGTTTATTTTAATCACTTCTTTTATCTTAATTTACCCAATTTTATGTATATTCTATTCAAGATTTTGAACCATTAATATCATTAACTAATCCATGATATTAGTTTACTTAAATATAATTATTGGAATAATAATAAACATAAAATAGAATAAATTGCTAAACTCCAAAGATTAGTTTAATTCATCCAGATATTATATCTGTAATTTATATATAAAAATATATATTGATTAATTAAACAATTATAAACTACCTTCCTTTATAACAATTCAATTATAATTTTAGTTCTTAATAATAGCTTGAATATTTTTAGTTTCAACGACCTAATAGTATATGGAATTAGTTTATTTTAATAATTTCTTTTATCTTGATTACCCAATATTATGTATATTCGATATAAAAACTATTCCAAGATATTAATTTACTTAAATATAATTACTGGAATAATAATAAATATAGAATAAAATAAATTATTATATTAATTTTATTGATTTAAATTGACTTAACCAAAAAAAAAAAAAAAAATTATTATTTAAATTAAACCCAATATGGGGAAGTTATATATATATTATATATATATTTATATATATATATATATATATATCTTATATCTGTATGTATATATATATATATATATAATTTAATAAACAACTTTTTTTTATATAAATGATTTACTAACTTGTGGGAGTCCTTTTCTTATATAAATTTACCTAATTTAACTATTTTCCAGGAATTATCATAATTAAAATATATAATTATCTGGCTGGGGTCATAAGGTCAAAAGTAGCTGTTATTATTCTAGCTGTTGGAGTCTCTGCCCATACTATTTAACTAGCTAAGCTGGATCAGTTCTTCAACTTGTCCTGACGATGAACCACACTGGTTGGTTCGAAACGCGTCGACAAAATATCATTTATGTGATTTCGCTGAAAATTCTCTAAACAATGTTATGGATCACAGAAGTGTAAATTCCTTAATACATCAAATCTCTCAATACCTGGATTAAGATGTTGTTATGTGAAAACTGGGTGATACGAATACATTAATGATTGGAATGACATGGAGCGGAAAGGTCTACAAAGGTATCGAAGGGTTAGGGAATAGTCCCTTAATTTCACCTCTGCAAGTGAGCAAGGAAGAGTGCGATCAAGTTTTTCCGAGGAGTGTAGTTAGTTTGATAAGACAGTGCATTCCGCAGTTACCATCTCCACTTATGCCACCACTTGCTTCACCTCCTTCACCTCCATCTTTGCCCACACCACCTCCACCCAACTGACAATTGATTATGGCAAGCACGATTAAGCTACCCTTATTCAAAGGAGTAGGAAATGAGGACCCGGATTAGTTCTGGTTCGTGGTAAGAGTAGTGTGGGAAGCACAAGGGGTTATGGACGATAACATTAAGAAGGCTACATTGGTAAGAACACTACATGATTGCATGTTGATGTGGTATATAAAGCACTCGAATGATCACCCAAATGCAGGAATAGTGGAGATCCATATTGTGTTGAACAAAGAATTTAGCCGGCTGAAATCAAAAACACAGTCAATCATTAGATTTAAGGAGATCAGGATGCTTCTAGGTGAGACACCATGGGACCTAGATCAGAGGCTGAAGAGTATGATCCACGAGGCTAATATGACACTGACGGATTCACAACACCATGCGTGGTTCATGGCATCTTTAACACCTCACCTGAGTACAACACTATTGCAGCAGAAACTTTCAACCCATGCTGAAGCGCTAGAAATGGCGATGAGGTTGCATGAAACACTGATACAGGATCCAGGATTGGGAGCCCAACAGATTCACACGCAGCTACAAAATCTCTGTCTGGAAATGGAGAGCTTGAAGCAGGATAGGGCACCACGGTCGGAGGCGTGTGAGAAAGTGTGTGTATAAAATGCAAAGGCTAGAGCGATGATAAGGATCACTGTCGAGTATTCACAAACTACTTGGTAGGAGGGGGGCTAATGCCATTGAGACCAGAGGCACAAATAGGGCCGAGTGTGACACCACCACTATGGTGCATGAGCTGTTAGATAGGAGGAAAGCACACAATGGAAAATTGTCATCTGTTGCAGAACTATACCCAAACTCTGCAGTAGCTGTTTTGTAATTTTTGTAGTTCAGTGGGCCACAACAACCATACTTGTCATAGCTATGAGTTGATGATGGAGCGGACCCCTGCCTATAGAATGTAGATAGAAACATGAGGCCTTGACCCAGCTGTGGTGATGTCACGTGTTGGATTTCAAGGGCGAGGTCAAGGACAAGGCGGAAGGGGGCCAAGAAGGGGTCAAGGATAATTAATCTGTTACAATTGTGGAGGAACATGGCACTACGCTCCTGATTGTACCAACTCGACGAGGCTATCTTTTTCATACTATTCTCAGTTTGATCATGAAGCAGTAGATTGTCCTATGTTGATCGTGTGGATGCACGAGAAAGGGGCACTTCAACCTACTTTGACGCAGAATATTCAAATGATGAGATCTTAACAGTGCGAAAAACACCCCAACATGAACATGGTTCTCAGAAGCGGCATGGCCACAGGGGAAGACAAGGGGAAGTAGCCCGAGGAAGATACATGGGTTCATAAGGCTCTATTGTGTTGTACAACAACCCCCCATTTCATAAAAATTTTCTTTCTAACCTTAATATGAAATGGGTCCCTTTTAAACATAGATGTGTGAATAAATTGGTATCAACTCATCATTACAAAATCCTTCATCAAAAGGTCGAAAGAAAATGATAAATTATAGACCTTTTGAACAAACATGAAATCGATCTTATGAATAAATATAAAATTCTTTATTATTGAAATAAAGCGATCGCAAGATCGCATATCGCAACAAAAAGGAAAACATAATATAAAGACCCATTGATTTACCCCTATCCGAAAAGTGAATAACTATTGGTTATCGAGAAAGGTGAGTAGCAAATATAACAATAGGACCTCCCACTATTTCTCTGATGCAATCTCACTATCGGCAATTGGGGGATGTAATGCAACACATGTTAAGACACCTTTAAAATCTCTCGATGCGATAAGATGTATCGCTATCGGGTTTCGGCGATTTTTGAAATAACATAAAGGTTACGACCCGAGCACATCTCTGATTGCGATCCGATAAATCAAGGCGTGAGTTTCAAAATAGATTTAAAAGGCTTGCATGCATTATTTTGGATTATTATTAAAAGCCTTCCCGTTCTCGATCGCAATTTACTTGTGATTATCCGCCAAAAAACTCAAGCCACGCTTGAATGAATCATTCGGCATATAAACGATATGATGGGTATTTAAAATGATTGATGGGTTAAGTGGCCAATTAATGAAGCAGTTATGCCGAGATCTCCCCTGAGATTGTATCTACGGTAGTATTATTTTAATCTTTCATTACTCACTAATTGATATAATTCTTTCATATTGGCTCACACCACCTATTCTCTGTATT